>JAEMUL010000012.1:82895-324742 GCA_034510155.1 Eucriotettix oculatus | reverse complement strand
CAGAAAATACTAGAAAGTAAAGACGAACAATGTGAATAAAGTAAACAAAAAAATGGTTGCGTCGGGTGGGACTCGAACCTGAGTCTACGTTTCTGCAATTTCGGTATCTATACCCCTCTGCCACCACTGCAGGTCTTGACATGTGGCAATATCATGGCCTTTTCGACATCAAGTTTATTGTATAACTGTATTGTCATCAATGGTGTAGAAATTTATAGGAGCAATCCACTACTCAAATGTACCTGTTAAAGTGGACTTGAAATAATGTAAACTTGAATATTTTTAGGAATAACTCAACCTTTTGATAAAACTTGAGTACAGTAGGCCATGCAATAGAATTCATTAATGACCTGGAGACCACAAGGTTAATAAGTAAATAAATAAAAATATTGCAAATACCTATGGTTAAACCTCTTTCTTATTAAGTCTTTATGTCTTATTACCGACCTTCCAATTACATTTTGAACATTGCACTTTACAATCTATTCTTAAAAGAACATTTGGAAATTGCAACACTACAATAATGTTGCTTCTTATTAAAGTAATTACATTTGAAATTTAATTTGAAGAAAAATATTAAACATATTTTATAAATTAAACTGATAGACTAGACATTTGTCTGAAATAGAAAAAATGAATTTAAAATGAATTAAAAATACCTATTTCACTTAAATTTTAGATCTTTACGATAGTTTCTTTGTTTTTGCCAATTCTTTAGGATTGAAATATTCCAGGAGCTTCTCCCTTTTTTCCTAGTAAGTTTTACATTCCATTAATATGTGTGGAATTTTCGCTTTAACATTACAATTCCTGCATGCACGCTTGACTTATTCTGTAAATAAGTAGGGCTGCATTAGCAATTAAACCTTTATTAAATTAAAAAAACTATTTTTTTGCACTAATTTTTAAATTTGTAACCTGCTGCGTGGGAGATTTTTGGAAGTTAAGGACGAGGTAAGAGAGGTCAAGACAAGATTCTGTTAACATGAATAATGTTTACATATATAAACACTGATTGACATTAATAAAACAAGAAAAAAAATATGTTAAAATGCCTCAGGAACCTGTAAAATTAATTGCAAGCACATTACAACAAATCTATAATCTGACAATTCAATATTGGCTACAGCCAATTTGTCAGAAAAAAAATAAATTAATATTTATGTAACACAATAACAACGTTTCATCCTATCTTATCGACTGTATCAGATAACTAGATAAATGATTAAAAACAATATTAATTTTGAATACATAATGTATTGTTGAAAAAAGTATAGATTTAGATTTATTGTTGATTCCATTAGTCCTCGGTTGAGGAAATAGGTACGTCGTACATTACAAATAATCTTAAGAACAAAATAAGGCACATAATTAATTACAAACAATCTTCAAATAAATAACTAAAATAAAAAGTTCATAGTTTAAAGACACGCACACAAGAGAGCGCAAACACACGCGATGGAGTTTTCACTGCTTGGAGCTGCGCGACCAAGAATCTGACCTTCCGTAGTAGCTCCAGGCATACATAAAAAAAGAACAAGAAAAAGAAAAAACTGTACCGAAAGTTTAAAGTAGGTGATTTTACAAGGCAACACATTCAACACTTTTGCAGGAACATAAATTTTAATTACTTGGGAGACGATTAAGAAAATCCTCTACAGAGTAAAACAGCAGCACCATTTAATACAATAGTTTTACTTTGTTTTTCGAAATTTTTGTAGTTATTATTGTTCTTGACCCTGTGGAGGAAGGCTGTTGTATAATTTTGTCCCGGTATTGTTAATAATTATCTGGTGGAGAGTTTCAAATAAAACTGAAAGTTATCAGAATGAGTAGTAGTTTTATCCATTTAAATATCTAAGTCATTTCAGTCGTAATGGACGCACGAAATTATATATAACCATAAATAGCTAATGTAGGCTAAAGTAGCAATTGAAACAATACAAAAATTAAATTATAAACAATGTAATTACAGTAAATGATTTATATTATATTTAAAATACAAAGAGTAGCCAAAAGTCAGAAATAGAAAATTTTAATTAGTTAAACGTTTCACCTCCCAGCTTTAGGGACGTTCTTAGTTCTTTTATTAAAACAATGCAAATTTTTTTATTGTTATCGTAACGTCTGATGCTGAATTTTTTTAATATTGGTTTGGTCGTGGAACTAATTTATTGTAGCACGGGAAAGTGGTATATTGCACGTGTCTTTTTTACCTGATATGGAGGACGTCGCTCATCATTCATGAGAATTTCTTCATTGAGAAGAACGTGCTTGGACAGAGCTGTTGCTCGCCCGTGGGATAATTAACTTGTGTGATATGTTAGGGGTAAATGACCGTTCTCCTGCCATTACCTAGGTATGTGAAGCATTTCCCTCATCTATCAAGTTTCTTACAGTCCAAAAACTTCATTTTATCCACAACATTGTGTTTAGCAAAATAATTTATGAAATATTTATAATTGTTAACAAAGTTTAAAATATTGAAAGATCTGAATATAACTCTAACACTATAATAAGCAAAAATGGCTGTTAATTTATTTTCTGTAAGAATGGTAAAACAATGAATCGCATTGATTTTTACAGTTATCGTGCTTGTGTTATACATATAAAAATAAAACTAGGAGAAAAAGGAATTTAAAAATAGAACATTATATTTTTTACGATTTCTCCTTGTGGTAATTGTGGTGACTGCCTTGTATTTTTCTTCCTTGGCGCTACAGCCCATTGAGGGCCTTAGCCTACCTGGTCCACTGACATCTTAAGTCAGCATATTGATTCTCCAGCAGCCTTCGTGACCGTGACGACACAAACATCCAAGCCCTTCCTTGTCAGGATTCGAACCCGGAACATCTGTGTTTTTAAGGTAACGACGCTATCCACTACACCACAGGAGGTCGGAGACTGTTTTGTCTGCCAAATGGCAATCCATAGGTTTCGTATGTTGGAGGGGATGATTTTATATTCTACCTGAGTAAAGAGGTTTTGAAAACATTTAGTTCAAAAAAGTTTATGAAATGATTAATTTCTGATTCATAACTAAATTTTACATTAATTTTACTTTTTTGTATTCAACTGTATGTGTGTAATTGTTTGATATTTTTGTAGAATGTACTGAGTAAGATGGAATAGTTTCCAATTTAAAGTCTTCTCTTTTGGCCATTCTTTGTATTTTATTTATAACTAACTAAGCCCCGTGACTTCCTTCGCGCTGAGATAGTTACTTTTATTTTGCCCTAAAAATGAAACAAGAGGTACAGTATTTTGATAAAGTTGAATTTATTGAATATATAAAAAGTACGATATTATCTATTTATAATCGATTCAGGCAAAACTTTATAACTCGCAGTATGTTATGTACAGGTCACACGTTTAGGAGCCAATAAATATGAGCAATTGTAAAATATTAAAATTTACCTGACACGAAAAAATAAAACCAATTTTCGTGTACGCAGTACCGACGATCCAAAGAAGTTTATTTTTCTCAGGGAGTTAACTCTCTGCCAATAATAGGTTAATTACGGCTTGAATCCTACTGCAACAATGGATGGATTAAGAATATTCTCCCTCACTCTCTCTTACTTACTCTTGTGCTTCCATAATTATGATTATAATAACACAGTAAGTGCTATGAACGGTTTGGCAACGCCTAATAGGACTTATAACACACAGTTGGATTTCACGCCACCTTTCGCGCGGTAATTCATTAAATTTATAAATATATTCATTAATAATTTTTGAACTCTGCTAGATATTGAAATGAAACCTACACGTAAATTTAAGTTTAAATTCCTGTTTAAATCCCTGATAAATAAAGAGTATAAATAATCCGCACAAAATCTTTCCAGACTTGAATGCACGTACAGTAAAAATATTATATATATATATATTTATATATATATATTACGTAATTATATTAATGTTGTTGTTGTTGTGGTATTGAGTTCTAAGACTGGTCTGACACAACCCTCCATGCTAACCTATCTAGCGCAAGCCTTTTCATTTCCTCATAACTGGCACAACCCATATCTTCCCCAATCTACTTAGTGCCTCCCTCCTCTGTTCTTACCCCACACACTTCCCTCTAGTGCTAATTTTACAAGAGCCTCGTGTCTTAAAACGTGGCCTAATAATCTATCCCTTCTCTTGGTCAACGTCCTCCATATTGTTCGCTTTTCCACTATTCTCTTTAAAACTTCCTCGCTTGCGATTCTATCCACCCATCTCATTCTCCTATAGCACCACATTTCAAAGGCTTCTATTCTTGTACTTTCCGGTGCTCTTATCGTCCACGTTTTGCACCCATATAACACCACATTCAATGCGAACAATTTTAGCAACGATTTCCTAATATTAACACTTATATTACCCGTAAGTAAATTCCTGTTCCTTGCCTGTGCTATCCTACTCTAGTTATTACGCTTCCCAAGAGGCAGAATCCCTTCTTAATAGTAGTTAATAGGGGTGGAACATTGTAACTGGTCAAGTTCTGACTGCACCTTGTGAATGAACTCTTGTTTTAGCGTTTACTAATTATAAGTAAAGATTTATTATTGTTATATATCTATTTATACATTAAATTATTTCTGAATTTAGAAAACAAAAGAAATGTTATACGGTTGTCATTACTGATTGAGAGTAGATATAAATTATAAACTAATTTGTTGTTTCTCATAATATTCAAAGTCCTATACGTATTTTTCAGATTAATGTTTGATTTAAGATTGAATTTAATTCTTGTAATGAGCAAAACGTCATTATTATACAAGCACATTTTGAAATGTGCTCGTCTAATCCGAGTAACAAACACTCCATTACACACGAAAATTTAAGGCAAAATTCCTGTTTTTTAAAATTTTCTTTGAAATCAGGTGCGTCGTTTTGGAATCTATTCGAGACAAACTTTCGGACAGACAGACAACAGTTCTACAAACAGTCATTTATGATCACTTAAATGTTGGCATTTATTTTGCATGTTGCCCTACTTGTTACATTTTAGTGACGATTTCCTGGGAGGTCTGTGTATGTTATCTCCGTAAATGAGAGGGAGGATGTAGAGTTCACACGTCAGTTTGGCGGAAGGGATTACGTCAGGCAGACAGTCGGGGATCTTTATTACCTAATGAGCATAGTTCTAAGTGACATGCGTGATTAAGAGTGTAAAGAACTGAGTAAAACAATCGATCATCAAAACACAAATGTGGATAAACCAAGTCATGAATTTTAGATGGAACAGAAGTAAAATAGACAGTTAGATAATGAATAAGGTATTGATTAAAAAGAAAATAGGTAAAGAATTTAAAGAGGAACAAAACAAATTAAGAAAAAAAGATATAAGAGTAGTATATCAAAGCCGTTTCTAACCCATTTTGACCTTCGACCTTTTACGTCACTCGACCTTGAAGACTGGCTGAGGCCCCGGCTTCCCCTCCCACTTATGACGTCACTTGACCTTGTTTACACACTTGTCTAATGTTTAGTGGCCTCGAGGGATGCCGGATGCTTTCCCATCCAAATTATTGACGTTGGGCTTTCCCTTCCACTTATGGCATCACTTAACCTTGTTTTGCACACTATTTGTGATGTGTTTACAAGCTTGATTAATGTTTAGTAACCTCAAAGACTGTCGGAAGCTTTCCCGCCTACTTCTCGACGTCACTAGACGTTGGAACACTATTGTCTTGAAGACAGCCAGAGGGTTTTCACTTTCACAAGTTGCACCTCCCCCCCCATTAGTACATGCATATAAAAACAATACTCTCAAAAATCTTTTCATAAATTGTTTGAGCGTGCATAATTTTGTGTACACCACATCATCATCATCGCCATTTTGATTTGAGGTAAGACTATTTTTACCCATGTTTTAAAGATAAATATGATTTACATTATTTATCTTTATATATAATTTATTTGTTCTCCTTGTTTCAAACAGATGGAATTGCAAAAGACGCTTACTAACTTGGGGGAGATTAGAGTCTTTAAACCATTAGATCAGTTGGTGATATATGAAATATATACACCAACATCATTCATATCAACGAATACTCGTTATGGTAGGAAAATTGTAGTGGATATTAACGTAAACGATAAGTTAACAACAGTATTTTAACCTGCACAGTATAAGGAGCTAACGGATGCTGATGTTAACGAAATAAATAATAACAACCTCAAATTTGTTTTTCGAGGCAAAGAACATGGACGTAAGTAGTAGAATTTTTAAATTAATATGAATTTTAAACATGTAAGTTTGGGGTTGGAGGGTGATATTATTATTTCACATCTACAATCTGAAGAACGAGGTGGATTGGGGATAGAAACAGATGAAGATTGCTGGCTAGATTTCATTGCACCATCTTCATTTTGTGTGTATACATCTAATGATACATTACATGACATGAACGTTGATAAATGTGTGCTCACAGTATTATTACAAAATCCTGTATTAGATACTGAAGCTCACTTTATGATCATTTCCAGTTATAATGAAAACACGACCAGGTTTAAATCAAACGTTGTGGTATTTAGCGATTTGGATACTAAAATATATCAAAAGAATTTGTTGTATAGTCTTCAGAACACGTGTGAATCAGAACTCATCCACTGTTCTAGTGATAGAATACATTCTCCATATTGGTAGGTTTACTGTCAGTTATTCAACACCTCAATTGATGTGAAAACTGTATATAGTAATTGCCATTGTTGTTTATCAAAATTGGTTAGGCAATGGCGAAATGTATGAAGCTATCAGACGAGGCTTCATTTTCCCACACAGAAACTAGCGACGAAAACTTTTTACACGACGCACGGTTATGTATAGAGTCAATGCTAAAAGAATGTGATGTTGGTGTTGGGTTGAATGTTTCTACGTCCTTCCAACAATTATCGAAACCAACATTAATTGTAAACCTTGACGAATTAGATGCGTATTGGACGGAACTCACGAGTAATATTCATGATTGTAACTTTGTTACAAATATAAGTGTGGAAAAATGTGTTTGGACATTACTGGAGTCGTGTTTTAAGTCTCGAATGTACACAACGTCTATTCAAAACAATACCGATGTAAAAGATCCTAAATTCTTTTTGGAAAAGTGTTATACGTGTTTCCGAAAGTATGTGCAATTAGCTCTAAAACACCTTCATTGATATGTGAATATTTGTTGCCGAGTACAGGTGAAACAACGAAAATGCATATGTCTTCAAAAAATAAGATCATTACTACAGCAACAGATTTGCGGTTGTGGTATGATGAATACGTTATACAAGACATCCTAAAAAAAATTAAGTAGATTCCCAGAGCGAGATTCGCTTGAGTCAAGGTTGGGACACATAAGGGTCTTTGGTTGGAATTACCGAAAGTCATTAGAAGTAAGAGAGCTGTTATAAATGTAATGAGTGAAGATGTCACAACGAACGCCAATCGTCCTATCCTCACTACAGACATGTTTTAAATTTACAGGGAATTCCCATGCCTATGGAAATACATAAGTTTTCTAAATTCGAAAAACAAAACGATATATCGGTAAACGTATACGGGTTGATGAATCAAAAAAATGGGCGGTGGATGTGTGTAGGAAACGTTTACACTAGTACCTATTTACATCACAAAGAAAAAAACAGCTCAGAACAAACATGCCAACTTCAAACGGAGGAAGATAATGCTGTATACCATTTTTCCACATTTAAATCCATGTCTCGTTTAGTGTCTTCTTCCTTAAATAAAAAACACCAACATGTCATATACGTATGTGAAAGTTGTCTATCTTATTTCAACACGCAACTGAAACTAAATGAACACAGCGTAAATTTTCGTCAATATGATTCAATGAAAATAGAAATGCCGAACGATCATGAAAAAATTATCCAATTTAGTGAGTATAAACATAAATAAATTGTTCCTTTTGTCATTTATGCGGACATCGAGTGTACTTTGAACCGAATCGATGCGGTTATGTCGAGCAATGAAAATAATAATAATTCCTTTACATCACGTCTGCAACATCACAGTATCGCATTAACATTGTTCTTACGATGAAACATATAACAAATTTAATTTGTATCGTGGAGACGATTGCTGTGATTGTATTATTGAAGATATTGCTACTGTATATTACGATCACAAAGTTCCTGTGAAGAATTAGAATTTTCAGAGGCACGCGTTTGTCACATTTGCGAGAAAGATTTTGAAACATTTAAATGAGATAAAGTCAGAGAGCATAATCACCTTACGGGGAAATATAGAGGCTCTAGTCACAAGGATTGTAATTTGCGTTACACTTTACCTAATTACGTACCTGTGTTTTCCACAATTTAAGCGGATACGATAGTCACTTTATAATTAATAAGCTGTGTGAGAAGTTGGGGGAAGAATATCACTAATACCCTCAAATATAGAACGATACAAATCGTTTAGTAAATATATCCCCATTGGAGGTGGTAAGCGATCATTACAGTTACCTTTTCTTGATTCATTCAACTTTTTAGGCGGTTCGTTAGAAAAATGTGCATCGTATATGGACAACAATGCGAAGCACATAACACGAAAACATTTCTCCAACTCTGCTCACTTTGACTTGATGTGTGACATGGGTGTATTTCCCTATGAATATGTAAAGCAAACGAGTGTATTGGATGAGAATGCTTTACAGCACAATTAGCGAAAGTAACATTTCGCAAGCAGATTACGAACGCGTGAAATGTGTGTGGAGAACATTCAATTGCTATACGTTGGGGGAATATTCGGATCTCTATTTGAAAAGCGATGTCTTACTTTTGGCAGACATATTCGAAAACTTTACAAGTGTGTGCAGAACAACATACTCATTATTTCATACAAATCTCTCGTGCGTCCAGGACTAGAATACGGCTGTATGTTAGAAAAACGACGACAAAATTTACGTCTCGGGGCTCTTTTTGAAGCGTACGCAGGCAGGCAGAGTGACAATCCTGGGAAGATATTGCATCAAAGTTTTTAGAAGTAAATTATTTGAGTAGAGGGGATCATCATTGTAAAATTGGGCAGTGTAGCTTTAAAACTGACGTTGGGAAATTTTCATTTTTAAATCGGACTGTAAGGGATTGGAACAATTTACCTGCAGAAGTTTTCGAAACATTCCCTGCCAATAGCAACGTGTTTCAGGGAAGAATTAGGAAGTGTAGTGAAGCGCGACGAAACAATATATGAATAATGGGTACTTTTTTATCTTTTTTGTTAGAATTTAATTTATATTATATTAGTGTAATTATTATCTATAACATATTTTATTTTTAAGTTTATTTTTCGTAACTGCCACCGAGTGCTACTCAATTGCAGTATTAATAAATTCAAATCAATATTACAATTCGATCAACGCCCCTGAATGAAACCCTGCATCCAATTAAATACGGAGAAACGTAAAGAGGCCACAAACGATCTCGATAAGAATTTTTTTAAGTTAATGAATAATTCTGTCTTTGGTCGCACACTGATGAATGTGCGGAAATTTAGAGATGTAAAAATCGTTACGCGGTGGGAGGGGCGTTATGGTGGCACAACTTAACTTTAAGAAAAGAGTAATTTTTTATGAGACGTGCGCAACCTTTGAAATGGGGAAAGTGAGTGTCCAGAACAATAAACCCATTTTCGTGGGGATGGCGATATTAGAATTATCGAAAACTAAAATGGTTGACTTTCACTATGGGTATATGAAACCAAAATATCCGAAAGAGCTAACGTTGGTGTTTACCGATACTGATACATGTTTATGAGGACCTAAAGGATGGTATTGCTCAGCGGTTTGATACAGGTGACTATTTGGAAAACAACCGGTTTGGATTGCCTAGAATGAATAGACGTGAAATCGGTTACATGAAACATGAATTGTCTGGCGTTTTGTTTCGTAAGTTTGTCGGGCTTAAAGTCAAAAAGAAACTGAAAAGAAGATTGAAACTAAAGCCAAGGTTGTTAAATCTAACGTAAACTTAACCATAGCGGATTATGAAAAACGTTTTCGCGAGAATAAACATGTAATGAGAAAGCAATATTCCATACAAATGTGTTCACTGTATGTCAAAATAAAATAGTTTTATCGGCCGATGATGATAAACGTTTCATTCACTCAGATGGTATTTCAACTTTAGCGTTGGGTCATTTTGCTATTGTAAAGTTGACTATTAAGAAATGTTATCTTTGCTTTAATTTTTTTATATAATCACTATGTAAATATATGCTTATATACATATTGTAATAAAGAATAATTATTATGTAAACCCTTGTCGTTGTTACGAACCTTTATTCCAAAAAATCCATCCCAATTCTATTATATATAATATATATATATATATATATATAATATATATATATATTGTAATATACTTTTTAGGGTATAAAACATTAATTAACCAATAGAACAAATTATAATCAATTTTATAATTATTCATTTACTAATTTAAAGTGATTACATGCGCTTAATCTCAGGGGATTTTGGGTCTCTCGAGAGATGAAGTATGCAGTAACTGAAAATAGAAAAAACAATAATTAAATATTATTTAACCAGAGCAATGAGCAAGTTTCACACTTTTTTTAATAACTTACCCACAATTACTGAGCCTACAAACATCCACCTCACGAATTTTTTCCGCTTCTCTCTGGCGTCTTGCAGGTTTTTTATCGATGAAGGTAGTAGGAACCAGATCCGCAACTCATCGCCTTCCTCGAAACATCTTAAGCCTCCACCCACCTCTCACAGCATCTGCTCTCGTCCGCCCTCTCCTCAACTCGTCTGACTTCTGATCACGTCTTTCCTCTCCTCAACTCATCTGACTTCTGATCACGTCTTTCCTCTCCTCATCTCGTCTCAATTAAGATCATCTGCTCGGACCACGTCCGTCCTCTCCTCCACTCATCTGACTTCTAACCCCGAGCCATCCATCGGCTCCCCGACGGGAATTCCCCGCCGCCATAGGTCTATTTCATAAAACTCCGGGGTTCCCCGCCTCAGGTCCCTTACAAAATTCTCCGGGGTTCCCCGCCCTCAATTTTTTTTAACACACGCTCGGCGGGAGTCTCCCACGGGGAATCACCATCTTTCAGCCGACTAGATATTGTTGTTGGCCGAACTGCGCCTCATAACGCCACAATACTACAAAATCCGCGTTTCTTATCACTATATATATATATATAATTAAGGAATGGTTGTAAAATAAATATATTACAAACTATTTAGAAAAAAACAATATACATATATTTGTTAAAAAGCAACATAATAGTAACAATGAGAAATTACATTTTTCCATCCAACAATTGTTTTATAACGACTTCCCCACTGAGCGGTTTGTAAGTGACGAAGCGATCATGGAGCAGTAGCGCAGAGAGAGAGAGTGAGAGAGAGAGAGAGATGTGCTTTCAGGAATGATGACGTCTGTTTCGAGTTTCCACACGAATATCGACTGAAGATGAGCGAATAGAATCATTTTGATGTGAACAATCGATGACGATCAAAGGTGCTTGTGACATACATTACTTTCCTGTTGAGCATTGGTTCAACTATTTCACTTCCCTCAAGTGAGCTGATAATATGAAGACTGAAATTGAGTATACATATCATACAGGTCATGTTCACTCCATTTAACACATATGCCTTCATTGGGGTAATTCTCTTCGTTGAGGAAGACTTTGAGTTTAGAAAGATTGCAGTGATCGAACCGCCAGCTGTTAGCAGATTTGATTATTTTATTGATTTGAAATCAAAAAATTTTGAACCGGGGTTTCTCCAGTTGGGAAGATGCTTTTACGGTCCAGTTAAATTTATTAGTTATAGTCCTTGAAGGTAGTTCATACAGTTCCCACGATCGATACGCCATATGAATGTTAACATTTTTTTCTTCGATGCCTGTTCTTCGTGGGAGAGAGAAATAGATGGGACCTTCCAATAAATATCCTCAATGACTATTTTATATTTATCATCCTTGGTATTTCTCAGTAGAGTGCAATTGTCGTTGCTACTTCGGATTAATACAAGTTCGAGCGTGCAACCTATAATACACTTTTGATAATCTTCAGCAAAGCCCAAAAGTAGAGACAGAGGAAGCGACCTGTTTTAGAATGAGCAAGTGTTTGCCCGTCAGCGACAGGAAACCAACCAGCATTTTCAAGATTGTTTGTAGTTTTCATCGTGCGTTAATCTCATAACGACACTCGTTGAAGAGAAATGCTGCGAAATTTGTATCGAGGACTGCAGTAGTGCTTGTCTTTCCATCGTCGTTTGATGCGATGGCAGCAAGTGACTGACTGTATTCCTGCTTGCGAATTGGAATTCGTATTTCATCGTTATATCCGAAAGTGGTGCCTGCGTGGGGCGGTAAATTCGCTTCTCAACAGCCGTAATGGATTGACTGAAAGTAGGTTTATTTTCCACATGAAACATGGTGTTTACCACACAAACACTTGTCTGATAGTAATGAGAACTGTGTATCCTAGAGATTCGAGATACCGTCTGTAGCTTATTGTCAACGTATTTTGGTGAATATGAGTTTGTTGACCTACATTTTTTCGTACGTAGATGATGCCCATTATTATTATTATTCAACCGCTCGTACGTGAAGAGTAACTGAAAGATTTTATATATGAAGGCAAATCTTACCCCCACTCTGACTCCCACTAATGTTGTTTACACTTTGTAAGGTGATGGGATACTAAATCATAGGCAGAGGTTGCTCTATTATTTTATATCCAGGGGGAACTTTGGGGAAAAAGTCGTATATAGAATGAGTACGTTTTCCGTTTAGAAATGCACCTCGAGCAATATTGCACTCCACCCGTATGACGTTGATGTTCGTGATGCAGAATGATGTGGGGGATAAATGTACTGCGCCTGGCTTTAATAAGACTAGGATAGATGCTAGAGATCCGTCGACGGTAAGGTCGATTGTGTACGCACTAAATAGTTTCGTTCGCGATTTAACTTTATCAATCCCAATATAAAAATTATCTTTTATATGTTTGTTCTCGTTTTTTTTCTGCAGTTGTTCCGTTTCTTTGGGTGTGTCCCGTATCTGCGCAAACTTACTATTCAATGCTGACACGATGTCTTCAAATTTGTATGCACCTTCTGGTATGGTGAAGTCGACATTAATGTTTTCATGTGGTTCTCTGTATATAATTAATCCTATTTTCGTTTGTTATGTTGGAAATCGAGTTGGATGTGTATAAACTTTTCAAAGCCACTTTGTACGAAACGTCGTCTAATACAAGCTCCTCAGATAGATCCTCGTCCTGTCAATGTCCTTCATGATGGTGATGGTGATTTGTGTCGAACTAATCACACATCGGAGGTATTTATAGTCAACAGAAATTGTAGACACAAATGTCCACAAATAATGCTGCCGAAAGATTGGTGTCGTTCGTAGTTATACCAAATACTATGGCAACCACGCAAATAGTGTGAGATTTCGCAAGGTGGTTTCAGGTTACCATAACTGTCGAAATAGTGTGCACGCCTCCCTCGCTTACAAAAGGCCACCCAATGTGAACCAGAACGGGAAGATTGTTCCAAGTTTACAATACAACTCTCGTTGTTACGCGCATGCTTAGGCAATGTGTTTCGCATGTAAACACCACGGGGATGTGCAACCGCAACGCATAGGGGCGTAATTCTATGTTGGTGAGTGGTTTGTATGGTACAGACCTAAACCTTTTTTGTAAGGAGCTAGATATATCCCGTTTCCATCACGTAGAGCTACCGCCTCCGTAACATTGTTGTGACGCCGCATCTCGGACAATTGTGTTGCACTTTTGGCTTTGTTTACCGCGTTGATTTTACCCGAGAGACCACCTTTTGTGGTTACTGGGATTATTCTTTTTTTGTTTCCCACACTGTCTGTTTTCCCTGCAACAAGACGTGCTGCTTTGAGCGCAACAGCAGCCGCTTGCTTGGAGTTGGTATCTGCTGCTAGACATGAAATTGCTTTCCGCGCACTCTGAATGATTGAAGATAAATTTATCTTTTTTTAAAGCTCCTTCTTTTTGTTTTCTCTCTCTGGACTCCAGCTCCAAGATTCGACTTAGCCTTCATGATCCCTGCTACGGCTAGCGCAGCAGTTCTTTCACGTCCTGCGACTTGACTCTAGACCAAGCCTTGATCGGCTTCCTGTCGTTCACTTGTATGCTATATCGTGCTCCTTGCACGCACGATCCAGAGGATTGATGCCTGGATCACGTCGCTTCAATCGTTTTTTGAGGTGAGCGCCTGGACCACAAAACTGATATCCTGGAATATGCGCTTCGAAAGGTAGGTGGTAGAGTGTTTTGTTTAAAACCACTTCCACTACTGATCTTCTTCTCCTTGGTAGTGTTGGTGCTGTTGCTCTCTCGAGCGATGAACATTATGTGGATGCTTACATTTTTCGGTATGCGTATATGTTCATGTGTATTGCTGTGTATGTAAACAGTGCTACGATGAAAACGGTGAAGCAGAGCACCTCCCTACCTGTTCACGTTGTACAAGAAGAAGATGCTGGTGGTGGTGGTGGGGGGCGAAATGCAATGCGTCGTCACAGCGCTCTCCTACCAAATTCTCTACGATGTCTCGTATGTGGGCCTTCGAATTGTGGAAAGACGAACCTTATGATTAGTCTGCTGGAACACCCAAATGGGTTGCGTTTCACCAATGTCTATGTCTATTCGAAATCGCTGCAGCAAAGTAAATATGTTCGCTTGGAAAATATATTGAATTCAATTTCAGACATCTCCTATCACTGCTATTCCGAAAACGATGATGTTGTGCATCCGGAAAAGGCTAATCCAAATACCATAATCATTTTCGATGATGTGGCGCGTGATAAACAGAATGTTATGAAAATATACTTTAGAACTGCTAGACATTTCGGTGTAGATGTTTTTTCTTTATGTGAGTCCTACACTCATCTACCTAAACATTTACTGCGTGATAATGCGAATTTCACTATCTTATCTCGACAAGACGTTGGAAATCTTAAACATGTGTACGATGATCATGTTAATATGGATATGAGTTTCGATGCATTCAAAAATCTTTGCGCTCATTGTTGAAGAACTCGTTACGGTTTCGTTGTTATCGATAAAGGTAGTGAATTAAATAACGAGATGGACATCGCAATGGATTTGATGAATACTTTGTGCAGTCTGCACGCGAATAGAATATAAAACTCCTTTGAACGATACACTACACTATCAGTTTGAATGTAAGCCTGCTTATGGAAACACAAAAAGTGGTTCGTTCGGAAGCTCGTTCTACGCAAAACAAGACATGAGTGATAATAGACACATTGCGCAAGCCATCAAGAATATAAAACATAAATATAATACACTTAAATCAGATGAGTTGCAACAAGCAACTCATCTTCAAAAAACATTTAAACCAGTTTCGGAACCACTACAATCCATACTGAATAGCGTTGGAAACAACCACACATTCCAGTCAGCAACATCTCCTATGAAAAGAGAAGAGGATGAAGAAGAAGAGCGAGGAGCATCTTTTGTAATATTATTTGAAAAAACAAAAAATTTGGATAAAGTACGGAAGGAAGGAAATCGATGGTTGATTCGAGATTCCGAAATATTATTCGATGTTAACAACTTAATAACCATAAATAATAAAACCTACGAAGGAAGAGATGGACTTTACAAACAAACCTAAATATTACAAAGCAACAGATCTTAGAGAGTATAAGCAAATATTGGAATCTACAAACGCACGCAGATTACAACAACTACCGACACTTCATTTCAAGTCCAACAGAGGCTATAAATATACCGAGATTATTAAAAAACTCTTCCCCCCGAAACATACAGGTCATGGTATTACGTACAACCACAACAATCTATTGACTATGTACACTGGGATGATCCTAATGGCATCAAAATCGGCTGGTCATACTGCTCACGAAAACTAAATTACATCCATCTTAGAAGAACTGCGAGAATCTCTAATCAATGCATAAATACTAAAAACTTCTTTGCTTCACATGATATCCGAATGATGGACGTTAGAGGCAGTATTGATAGTGAATTACTTCGTCCAGTTCGGAAACACTACGCACGTCGTAAGGGACTAGATGATCTACATCAAATGGATTTGGTGGAAATGATTCCCTATTCGAAAGGAAATAACGGTTTTAAGTACATGCTAACTATTATTGACGTTTACTCCAAATATGAATGTGTTCAACCGTTAAAGACTAAGGAAGTTGCTACAGTAGTATGCCAAAACATCTAGACAGATAGAGGCACTGAATTCTATAATGCAGATTTCAAAAAATGGAGGACATCAATCATTACTCTACGTACAGTGATATGAAATCAAGTGTTGTAGAACGTTTTAAACGAACTTTATGTGAGCGTATGTGGACGATGTTTACAAAACAAAGTTCACATGTGAGGATACATATGTTACATCATATTGTTCGAGACTACAATCGCTCCTAGTGGTACGGGTTTTATTTATTGGTAGATGGGGGAAATTAATTTAAATTGTGACGATTAATAAGGGATAAAAATTTATAAATTTTAATTTTAACAAGTATGGATTTATTAAACTATATATTTAAGTGACCCTCGCTTACTAAATCGGGAACATGAGTTACTCTTTTTCTCAGGGAAAGCTAATGCTCAATGGGTATATTAATAAAATATGGGAGGAGAGCGAAAACTTTATAGAAAAGCGACCAAAGGCGAGAAACAATAAGGTGGGTGTGTACATCACCACGGCGTCCATGCTGGCTGTTTAATCTTCTGGTTGTAGTCTCCCAAGCGTCGGAGGTAGGCTCAGCGTCATTTTAGTCACTTCAGGGCTGTTCCTAGACTCGTACTTGAAGTTTGGTAGCCTCTGATGAATAATCTTCAAAGATGATGTAGTCGGACGGATGGTTATTTCTATATGATTGCGTCCAGTAAACTTAAATTTTGACCGACGTAACTGTTTGAATTTACTAACGTTGTCTCCTAATGGCGTCGGAAAATTTCTCTAAAAAACGGGTCTCCCTCTCCTAGTGCACCCTGGTTTTAATCTCCTCGCCCCGCCCACACCTCTACCTTTCATAAAGGAGGAAGTATGAAGTGCACGCCCTTCCTCCTTTATGAAGGGTAGCCTCTTTGATAACTTATATTTCCGCAAGTGTCCTTCATAACCTTGGGCACTGGATAACAAATTGTTGTTATGAAGTCACTTGCCTTTATTGATCCGGCTTTCAGAGGCTCGGGATAAATACTTGACCTGTTTAGCAGGTCCAGGCGTCAGGTCAAATTTTCCTTTTCCCACGGCTGACCAGATGGATTCCTGGTGAATACCATCTGTCACCCATGTCATCGGCAGCCTAGCCTTGAAGCTGCCTCGTCCAATCATATCGTATCGAACCTTAATGTTTCCGTTTTATGGTTGTGGAGATGACTGTAATTCTTGATATCCTGCTGGGAAATGAGTGAGAGCCAAGTGGAGGTTGACTTCCTCCTTCCTGGTTTTCCTCTTTCCCTCCCCCCTTGGTCCATGGCCAAGGTAGCAATTTTAAGACTCCTGCAGGCTGAGACGACCTTGGGCAGTTTGAGAGGTGTATGTACGGGGGTCGAAGACCTTCGGCATACGGTAAGAGTTGTTTGCTGATCCCATTGGACCAGTCGGCTAACTGCCTCTCAATACTGATCAAGGCACGGAGGCGGGTTTGTTGCGTTCCCACAGCAATCCAGTCTCCCGTCATCAGAAGGGCGCAGGAGTAGTACCCACTAGCCCGACCTACCTGATGCAGGTTTTCTAGGGTTTTTCCCTGCATCACCTTTAGGTGAAACACCGGGTAGGATCCTTACACTATAGCCTGAGGGCCCTAGTCAACCCTGGGCTACCTTGCTCTACCTTCCGCATCCCCCCTTTTTACTCCCTCCCTATGCTATTAAAGGGGAGTTGCCTGCTTCAGGATCACCCTCATGTAGCCTGTTACCCAAAAAAAAACTGTAATTCTTCATTTAGTTAACCTATCGCGTTCATTCATGTTCCCCACTTCGTCCCGTTTATATCTAAATACTTATATATGTTAAGAACATAAATAAATAAAATGCAATTTAATTAATCTAATGTGGTACGTTACATTATTAATTTTTCGTAAAACCTTTAATGCTTCAATTTTTCCAATGAGAAGTCTGCACACAGTACTGGAGACGAATGCCTCGATATTGACTCACCAATCCTGTTATTAATAATCCTTTGTCTGAAAAATATTGTGAGAGATCAAAGGACGTCCCGGAACGGCCTTTAATCGATGTCACAAGCGAGTCTAACTTTAAAATGACAGGAGAGTTCCGTTGAATTGGCTGAAGCTCGCTTCTCGCAACTCAGGTACGGATATTTAATTACATTTGTAGACGGATTTCTAGAAGCTTTTGTCTTCAATTCACAGTACAACCGCAATGCATTGTGATGTCAACTGTGCTTCTGAGAGAATTTTTCATTATTTTTCACATTTAATATTAACTTCTGCAATGTACGTACTAAATGGAAGCAACTTACAATAAAAATTCATCCTACACTTTATTTAAAGTACTATTGGTATGTGTAACATGGTGCTTGAAAAGCTATAACATTTAATCTCAACTTTACTGTAGTCTTATATCGACAAAGAGGGTCGATGGAGTGGACAATCACAATTCTAGAGGGCGTCGTTAACATGGAAATCGATGCCGTAGTTTTGATATCCAGAAAACATGAGATGGCAATAGGTGATTACGAAGATTAGTAGTGGTGTTGTAGCCGTCACCTTGATGACAGCAAGGATTGGTGGGTGTTTTGAAGAAATGCACAAAGAAAAGAAGACTAGACTTCGTGTCTAAGGCAGTCAACACAATAATATAGGGTTCTTTAATAAAGGCGCGTGATGTTGAAATGGAATAAAACATGCTGTGTGAGCCTTTAAAATGAAAAACGAATTTATTAATATCTCATACACAGCTTGTTTTATTCCATTTCTACATCGACCCGTCCTTACTGAAAAACCATTGTATTTTTATATATATATATAATAGAGAGGAAAATAAGACTAGCAAATAGATAATTATTAGGAGCCGTTGCGGGAAGATGATCGTGCGAACAATGGCCGTCGTTGACTAACTAACTGAACTAGCGAACAGTGAAGGAGGGTCAAGAAAGGGGGTCTAGGACGATTCGGCGCAAGAACTATTCGGCGCGGCCGTTTCGGCGCAAGGTTGGGCGCGGGGACATTACGTGGCGATAAACGACAATATCGTGGACACTTGTTTCAAGTAAGTTATTTTATACAAATACACATCTTATATTAATATTAATAAAATGAAAAACAGCCTATATAACAGAAAAAAGTAATATAAACTTTATTAGCAGTACTTCGTTCACGACGTTCCGTTCCTAAATTTTAAAACCTCATCTTATACGATTAAAATAAAAATGAATATTTACAATATATATGTATAATACAATTATATATAAAATGAAAAATTATTAACGGAAACAAGAAATTGAATTGGATAAATCTTTTGTTGTGCAACCAACGAGGCTCAAATAACAGTTACAAAGAATAACTCGTAAGCGTATTGTTAGTTCCATAATTACAATGGAAAACTTTAACAATGAGTTATAGAAAATTATCATAAGTTGTGTAAAACACCAAAATGTACATTTCTAATAATCCTGATGTCATCTTTAGTGAATCTGCCTAAGGAATTTGACTAAGTAGTTTTATAAAGTTGAAACGTTATCATCACACAAATAAATACATAGAACTTTCAATAAAAATTAAATCCATTATTTTAATTATTGATCAATCAGATATTAACTTGAAAAGACTTGTGGACAGTAGCGCTTTAAACTCCTAATTTTTAACTTGTGATAATAGAGCCAGAGTCTATGCTCTAGCATATAATTTATCTTTCATAATTATCGTTTCTTCTGCTAGCAGCCATCTTCATAACATTTCTATATTTTTATATAATTCTCTTAATGAGGAAAATAATTTACAGTCAAAACGTCTTTTAAGTTTTTTGATTATTAAAACGTCACTAATGATCATGTTTTCTTATCATTAGATGAAGAGTTCTTATTTAATTTTTACCCATGCATCAATTACATCAAGTTTTAAAAATAGATGGGATAGCTTCTTTCCAAATTGACAAAAATTATTTTATCAAAAATTCTTATCTTAATAAATGTAATTATAAATTCCACTTATTTTTCGATCAAGAACATTTACTATCCCGAAATCATTGGTTCTACCTTGGCAATTTTTCTTTGATGTTTTTTCGCGCAAATTATGAGAGATTTGGAAGCCTTATGTATTACATCTTTAGATTTAAAACCACTGAGATATTTCAAGTATGATGACTTTTCTGTATCATCCTCAGATTCCACATAAACCATTTGCTCAATACTTTTAATAATTACAACACTGAAAGAAACTTTAAAATTGAATTGAAAAAGATCACTCTGTCAATTTTATTGATGTTTTGGTTATTGTTTCCATCAATAAGATAATTATTTACCAATTGCTATAAAAAGATCTACTTAATTAGGAATAATTCTTAATTACATGTCAAATCCATAAGATATTATGGTTTATAGTTTAGTAAATAGGGACGTCAAATTATATCCTCAGATCTATCGTAAATTTAATCTGGGAAAAATATAAAGTGTTCTTCTTAATATTTATCGTTTGCATTGCGTTTACAAATACATTAAAATTGGGTTGACTACGATTAATATGAAATTAATCCGTAAAATTACGCAGTAAGAAATAATACAAACTTAATTACTTATTTTTTTAAATTTTGATAAATATTAATTATATGTCTTGTTTTGTTAAGTGAGTTGCGCGCCGAAACGGCTGCTTTACGTCTAAAGATGTTAGGCGAGTTTCGCGCCGAATGGTCCCATCCCGATCCCGCTCTCTACCTGTTCCGATATTTTCAACGAGAGCGGATGAAAAGGGTCATTCGCTCCCCTAGTCGCTCAGGCGCTCACGGGAGTGAGTCGTTCCTTTTTAACGACCGGCTCCGGAGCGACCCATCTGTACGTGGAACTGTCGTCACGAAGTCAGCTCTCGACCAACCTCAAACGCCAAGCAGCTAACGTGTAGTGTTGTGATCAGATACAAAATAAAGGTGTGCTGCGAAATTTAATTGGTACAATTTACTCATTCAGTCAAAGATTTAATTGGCCTACATTGGTGACTTCATTAATTTCTGTGCCAAAGCGTTATGAACAAGTCCTGAACTGTGTTAGACAAGCAATCGTGCTGGTAAATTTCCAAGGTGTGTTCCTCAAATTTTACCGCAGTTTTGTTTTGTTGTTAGAAACATTGCTTTGCTACCCGACGTGGGGAAATTAATTTAATTTGCATGATTTTCTAAGAATATTACGTTGTCTCTATATTTTCAATAATTTCAATAAAAGTATTTCATTGTGTACATTTTGTGACGCATTTATACATTTGCATCAACTGGGTAATTTTCAAAGCGAATAAACTGAGGTATGCTAATATTCCGCAATGAGCGGTGTTGCCTGATTTTTCTTTTTTCGTATTTCGCAAAGGCAAGTTAAGTTCACTGGAGCAGTGGTGCTAGCTCGGGCGGGCGAAGTAACATTTTGATCGATTGACAGCAGTGAGTTTACAACCACTCAGGTAAAAATGTTACAGGAATTAGCTATTTCAATTCTATTGCAATAATAAAGTGTTAAATGTTTGTTGCCACTAAAAGTAGTTAAGTTTCTTAAATTCTACGCAGTTTCTCCTAATTTTTATTTCCGTAAGAATCTTGTACAAAGTTTTAGAAACCTTATAAAAATATGACGAAAATCGATAAAGTCGTTCTCAAGTTATGACGTGACCAAGGGTAATACGGATCCATTTATATATATATATATATATATATATATATATATATAGGAGGTGGTTGTACTGTCAGTTTTCAAATCAGCTTTGCCAAAGACCTTAAAATTGAGATTTAATTAAGGACTGTACAATGCGTTCCTGGAGGGATTGTGTCCTTACAATTTCTCATATTGAGTGTGAGTCTGATACTAATTGTCCTCTGTGTATGGTGACCAAAGTGGGACGGTCCCGATTTTCAACAATTTGTCCCGCGTCCCCCCATTTTGGAAAGAATGCCCAACAAGTTAGGGAAAGGCTATAAAACGGGAAGACAATTACAGTGGATCGTCCCATGACGGACACTACTGGGAAACGGAATTTTGTCCACTTATTAGAAGGCTGCATCATTGCATAACAATATATACCTACAATACCCAAGAAGTTAGGATCATTTTCATCCATCAACCGAGATTGCTCCTAGAAGTAATTTCGATTATCGTAAGAAGATCGATGAAGTTTCTTTCTTTGTATTGTTTATGACAAAAACTGAATTGCATAAAGCATTGTCTTTCCGCGTTCGTTTAAAGAGGTGAATATGGTGCAAAATATATTTTCTGTAGGTCACTTTGTTGTTGTGGTATTCAGTCCTAAGACTCGTCTGATGCAACCCTCCATGCTAATATATCTTCTGCAAGCCTTTCCATTTTCTCAAAACTAGCACAGCACACAGCCTCTCTAATCTAATTAGTGCATTCCATCCTTGGTCTCAATCTTCTGTTCTTACTCCAAACCTTCCCTCTAGTGCTAATTTTACAAGACCCTCATGTCTTAAAACGTGGCCTATTAATCTATCCCTTCTCTTGCTCAACGTCCTCCATATTGTTCGGTTTTCCCCTTTTCTGTTAAGATTCCTCTTTGGTGATTCTGTCCACCCATCTTATCCTCCTATGGCAACACATTTCAAAACATTTCGCACCCATATAACAACACGCTCCATACCAACATTTTTATTGAAGTATATCACCAATATGTGCACACCTAATTTTTTCCATCACAAAGTCTGGCAATAGACGACTGTCAGTGGGATGTAGGGAAACTGTGGGAGGATTTAAGATTTTAAGAACAAAAGAACGTTCGTGTCAAATTGAGAGCTAATGTTTCCTTAGGGCCAAGAGGAGGAAGATTAAAAGCTCTGTGACCGAACCGCGGAAGCTTGGGAAACATTCAAGAAATCGGCGAGTACACGGAATTTAGAGGACAGTTCCTGAGCGATGTTAGCTCGAGGACATTGCAAAAGGCGACTTATTGAAAATAGTTTGAGAGCCGACCGGCTGACTAAGCCGAAAAAGCGAGTGTCTTATTAAACGCGGTATGCAGGGTTTAAGTTCTCCTTTAATTACGCGTAATTCAACGAGAATCCCTTATTCTTCGTCAGTGGCCCATGACTCACTCTGCAGTCTCCGTGACTGACGCTGGTGGTGCACTGTCGGACCCAAAAGGTATTTCTCTATTAAAACTGTTCTCTAAATCCCTTGAGACAACTATAGAATATATGTCAGTGTACGAAATTGAATTTATCTTAAATATATTATTAATTTTGATTGGAGGTAATAAATTATACTAAATTGTAATATTTTTATTTAAATAGGCTGGTAACCACAATTGAGTTCCTCTTCATTTCTCTGTTTACTTATCTATCTGGTTAAATTCCTAACCTGTTGCGATGGGAGCCAAAGCCGCGATCAATAACGACCTGTTGCGCCAGACACGAAGTCAAATCCTGTGATACGTCCATCGTACAATTGTTCATTAATCTTGACAATAAATACATCATTTACATTATAACCCTGCGAACACATAAGTTACGCTATATTTTCAATATTAATCTTCACTGTGTTTTCATACGAATGTCTAATGAAATGCCAACCGTATACATCTATGTTTCAATCAAATTTTATATACTCTTACATACATACTTGTTCTCCAACGATTACCAAAGTTAAGGTATACTTTTTAACCCTTCTGCTGCATTTTGTTTACATTATTTTTCGTGTTTTCGTCCAATTTTTTCATTCCATTTGTAATATACATATTGTAATATTACAAAATATTATTTAATATTGCCGACCTTCTTGTGGATATCGTCGCTGCCTCACGTCACTGAGGTCCCGCGTTCGAATCGTGCATGGGGATGTATGTTTGTGTCGTCCTGTTCACAGAGAATGGGATTTAGACTTTTTTTTACTCCATTTTAATCCGTATGACCCTGTATATGCTAAATATAGCTTACCAGGGGAAAATTGCTCTGAATGAAAAAACAACCCTTACTGCTGGTTGCCTAGAGACGTTACGAGTGTTGCCACTCCTCGCCCCCTGGCGCATGCGTCCTGTGTAGGCATCCTGTTCCTTACGTTGCTTCATATTTTTATGCAGGATAGTGAGGGATTTTCACCGCCCTAAAAAAAACCTTCAGTTAATTTGAATAAAATCTGGTTGTTGTCTGGTTTATTTTCAATTATTTCTTTTTCGAATTCAAATTGTTTTAAGGCTAATATAAATGATTGGTAAATTTGCTCACATCCTAAAATTTTTTAATGTTCCAGTTTTAGGTAGTCCTGAAAGGAGTCAAGCCAAAAATTACATTCCATACAATTTGTTAAGGTGTTTCATCTTCCTCTTTGCAGAAAGAACATGTACAAGATTCTATTAAATTTTACTGTTTTAATTTATAATTGTATGGTCCGTGTCCAGAAAAAATCTAACTACTTTTTTTTGGAGACATGAAGCTGTGTTGTAATCGTGATTCAACCGTGGGTATTAATTTATTTCACCAAAGACATTATTCTCTGGTTTGCCATTCTTTCATCAGCCAATCTTTACATGTATCTTTGGATTCTACAGATTTGTTTGTAATTTGGTGAACAATGTTTGGGTTATTACGCTTTAAGTGGTACAGTGCTGCTACAGTCAAGTCTATTGGAAGTAATGATCTGTATAGAGTCAACTGGAGTCGTTTTGTATGCACGAAAACATAGAATTAATATTTTTCTTGGTGCAACTAATCAAGACTGCTGGAGAATCGATGCGCTCACCACGTATCACACGAAATTCGGGATGTGGCACGCAAAATAATAATAATAATCATATTCCGTAGATCCTGTAAAGAAGCTAAGCTTCAAGGATGTGGAATGAGTCAGGGCTGTGTACATTTATTACATTATTTTATTATAAAAGATTACAAAAGATAAATAAACTTATAACAAATTTTTGTAACCGAATAGAAAGGCGATTCCAACATTATAAACTAATTACTCGTCTCCGATTCTTCTATAAATTCCTTTACTGAATAGAAGGAGTGGCTAAGCAAAAATGAGCGTATTCAGTGTTAATTTACCTGATTAGGACAACTGTTTAATTCTGTGCGGCAGTCTGTGCACACCTTTCTGTGCAATTGACAGTGTTTTACATTTTTTGTACAGATTATTTTTGTTCCTTGTATTGAACGGATGAATATCAGAATTATTAAAAAATAAGTGCCTCTTTGTGATTAAAAATAACATCAATGAATAAATGTATTGGCACGTCAATGTGAAAATACCTAACAGAGTTGGTGAGGAAACCTGCCTCCTCACATATTGCCTAATAACACGTTTTTGACTAATAAAAATCTTATCTACGCCTACTGAGTTGCCCCAAAATATAATACCATATGATAAAATAGAATGAAAATATGCAAAGTATACTAATTTTCTTGTTTTTAAATCACTGAAGGTGGATGGACATTGCTCTTACAGCATCATATGTAACTGTAGCTGAGTTTCTCAAGTAGTTGATTAATCTCATCAGTCCAATTTAATTTATTATTTATTAAGAGACCCAAGAATTTAACAGAGGAAGTTTCATTTACATTTTTGTTGTCGTAATTAAGTGTTATAGATTGTAGAGTTGTGTTGTGTGTGTGTGAAATTGCATGAAATGTGTTTTGTCACAGTTATTTGTTAGTCCGTTCACATTAAACCACGTTAGCAGGTCTGACAGTCTGTAGTCGACCCGGTAGGCCAAGGTCCTTAATGAGCTAAAGAACCGAGGGAAAAGAGAAGAAAAATATTTTATATTGAATTTTATCTTTTACTCTGAATCACATTGGAAGAACCAATCAATGTCTTAAACATAAAAGTTGTTTCTGTGTTTAATAAAATTGTATATCATTTCAAACCTTTTAATGGAATACTTACTTATTTAACTATTCTTTTCTGATTTTGTATTTAGTCGCACTAACTGCTTGATCATTAGTGACTGTATTTCATTGGAGGAACTTATATCCACGTAGGTATATTATAATTGAAACTGGGGGCTTGTGGTTTGTATTCTAATAAGAACAAATTTATTACTTTAACATTTAAAAAAATAATTTATTAAAACAAATACAGGTAAATACTAATTTAGGGTCCATTAATATCTCACCGCTAGTTCATATTTAATTAAGCAAGACAATCTATTAAAGGGTCAATTATGTCGGGACTGTTGTGCAAAAGGAAAGTAGTCCTACCGACCAGGCGACGCATCAGCGACCCGGGAGTTTGAAATTCTGAGTTACGGAGATTGGCAGATGTTAACTGCCCAGGATATTAACATTTCGTTGATTTCAAAGGTTGTTTCTCCCTCCGCGAAATCGGAAGACTAACGCGTGCCAATCTGGAAATATGAACCGGCATCCACCCTCATGGCGGGGGCATGAGAAGACTTGATCTGAGGAGCAGATGAGAGAGAGAATGGAAAGTAATTTTGAAGTAGAGTTGTAGACAGGAGATATGAGAGAGAAATTAAGTAGTCTGGAGTGGGATTTTGGAAAAGGAGGAAGTCAGAGGAGATGATATAGAGAAAATAAGGTCTGCTCGAGTCTTTAAACAGATAGTGTGGTAATTTGACCACGTGACCCGACAAGTGAGTCTGACCGTAATAACAGAGAGACGTGAACGAGTAATCTGTGCAAGAGAAGTGGAGACGCAGGAAGATAGGAATATGTAAGATATAGAAAGATTGTCTCCTGCCTCCAAATGGAGCCCAGGAGACAAGTATAAGGAGAAGGCGTCTCCACGCTACATTACTGGTAGAACAACGTATTTGCATAGTAAAGTCTGCTCTACAGACCCCCTGCAGAACAGTGCTTCCAAATTTGATGAAAAAAAATAAAAATTTCAAAACGATAGAAAATATGATTGATAAAAAATTGTAATATCTTAGTTTGTAAATCCCATTAAATTTATAAAAAGGAAGGAAGCAGCTACTACTTACCAAAGGTTTCTTCTCCCTTCATATTAGAGTGCCCGCTCTTTCTTCCCTTCTATATACATCCAGCTGTGATCTAACAACAATATAATTTCATCCACCTATCCCCTTCACCCTATACTACCGTCAAGAGGAGAAAGGCAGTAAGTCTAAAAACATGTTTTTGAGTAATCAAGAGGTGAAGAATTTTTGAGCTTCGACATTTACATGAACCCCTTATCTCTTTCAAAATGGTTTATCCGTACCAAGAAATATGAATTTGTTTTACAAATTATTTATAGTACAGTTATCCGTGAAATATTTTCAAAAGTCAAAAATTTTTACTCATTCTCTTTCTACTTTGGACGACACTATACTCGTCTAACCCTATATCTAGATTTTAGTTAATTAGTATTATCTGTAAAAAATAATAATAGAAGAATTTTGTAAGTTTGTGAAGATAAGGTCTGTTATAGATGTACTGGAAAACAGGATAATTATGTTCTAAGTTACGCAATCAACACAACGTCCAGGATTCGAACCACAGGAGGTGGGAAATTAATTTTTAAAGTAGCAACAAATATTGAATTTGAAACTGAGAATCTTCTTTATTTAATTGTTTAAATTTAACAAAATATACAATAAATTTTCCATAACTTGTCGTAAATGAAAGGATATTCGGAAATTACAAAATATTTTGATTAATATAGAAATTTACAATATGTAATTGAAATTATATTTTACAACTAGTAGAATTTTTATTTATAATGTTTTTATTAATACTCCGGCTACAAAAACTGTTCTAAACCTGCTTAGAAATAGTCGTAGATTTATTATTTATTTATTTAAGGTAAACTGACAAACAAAACCAAAACCTAGTAAATAATATTTAATAGCATAAAACGGAAACTACACTAAAGTCTAACTAAGTAAAACGATGCCAGTGTTGGAAAATATACATGAGTTTACAATTTTTATACAAAATTTTATACACTAAAATTTAATTGTGATAATAAACAATATTTCTGTAAACTTCAAAACAAACACATTCATTTTTATCTTATGAATATAAAGAAAGTACTGTGTTATGAAAAATATTAGAAAACTTAAGTCTCAAACGTCAGTTCATCTTCAAGGCGAATGTAGTTGAGATTTATTGCTGTTTCTATTAGTCCTCGATTGAGGAAATAGGATCCGTCATACATTAAAAACAACAAATATTTTTAAGAACAAAATAAGGTACATAATTAATTACAAATAATCTTCCAATAAATTAATAGAATAAAATGTATATAGTTTAAAGTCATTAAAAAAAACTACACGCACACAAGAAAGCACGAATAAAAACACACGCAACGGAGTTTTCACTACTTGGAGCTGCGCGACCAGGAACCTGTCCTTCCCTCCTTCTGTAGTAGCTCCAGCAGCTGCAAACAAACAAAGAAACAGCAGAAAAAACTTTACAGAAAGTTTAAAGCTAAGTAGCAGGTGATTTTACAAGGCAACACATTCAAAACTTTAGCTGGAACCTTCATTTGAAATATTAGGGGGACAGTTAAGAAAATCCTGTACAGAGTAAAACAGCAGCGCCATTTAATAGAATAGTTTTACTCTGATTCACGTAAATTTTGTAGTTATTATTATTGTTAACCTCTGGAGGAAGGCTGTTGTATAAAATTATCCCGGTATTATAAATCAAGGCGGTGATCTTAGAGCTAAACGATTTCTGGTCACGTGTTCATGAAATTCGCCATTCGTTTGAAACTAATTAATATTCCGCTTTACAAACGCTCGGTAAAGTATCTGCAAACTTTTGAGGAAAGGATTGCACCTCGATGCGTACTAGAAACTTCAATATTTCACTGCACATTTCATTGCAGTTTTCATTTTTAAAACTGGTGCGCCATGAGAAACCAGTAATGACAGGGCGAAACAGAGGGAGAGGGAAGATTTATAGTGAGCAACATGGTTTCAGACCTGGATTTTTCTCAACCCTTCGATATCGTGGAGCATCATCTATTATCAAGCAAGTTTAAAAAATACTGATATAATGAAATTTATTTCTAACTGACCATTAATAATTTTTTGTCGGTGTTGTTCATCCTCCTCGTTTACTATTTCCCTACTAACCATACAATCGCAAAATGTATAATCTGTGATTTTATACAGTTTGTTAACTCCTTTATGAATGCAAGGAGAATGATGGAACGCTCTTCCTGAATCCACTTCAGTACTCTAAAATCTATACAATTAATTTTAACTTAATAATAGATCATGCAGCACGACATCGAAGGCTCCCTGATGAACCTCGTCCACAGATCTTGGCAGACGGTTGCCAGTTACCTGCATCCACTCAGTGCTTTCGTCAATATTCAGCTGTCATAGATGTTAGGACTGTAATTAATGGAATGCCCGACCTACCTGATGCAGGTTTTCTAGGGTTTTCCTTGCATCTCTTTAGGTGAAACACCGGGTAGGATCCTTAAACCATAGCCCGGGGGCCCTAGTTAACCCTTGCCTACCTTGCTCTACCTTCCACATCCCCCCTTTTCAATTCCCTTCCTATGCTATTAAAGGGGAGTTGCCTGTTTCAGGATCACCCTCATGTAGCCTGTTAACCAAAAAAAAAAAAAAAATCCGCAAGTCACTACTATCTCCCTACTTCTCCTATCTTAATCACTGAGTTCACTTCCCGTGGGAATTCACCTTTTCTGTCCAGTAAGACTTATTTCACACACCGCAAAGAAGCCAGTTTCATACCTATCAGGTTGTCGATCCAACTTGCCAGTTCGTCGAGTGTAGGAAAGAACGCATAGCTCAAAAAGTAGTAACTGAATATTTTTAAACTACAAAATACGTATTCCAGAATACACAGGTAAATCATAATAATAACGGGGGAAATGCTCCATATAAAATCAAATATTATTTTTTTAAAAGTAAAACAATATTTAAATTCTACTTATGATTATGATTTACTTGCGTATTCTGGAATATTTGAAATGTAAATTTTATACTTTAGAAATATTCCGTTAGAAGAATGTAAACGATTCACTCTCGTGAACGCCGACCCGTTGCCCGGGGCAACGCGTTCCTCTTCTCTCTGGCGCCAGAGATTCTGCAATATCTGTAGTCGCCGTGCACATGCTACGTCTAATAACTGTTAATAACTATTATAAATTAATAATTATCCTAACCGTCAATGTTGCAACTATTTTTAAATTATGTGCATTATCCCCCCAAACTTGGGTCTGGGAAATGCAGTTTCTATAATACCGGGGGGATTTTCTAACGTATATTTACGCATTTACTATTTTTTCCTTTTATAGGTTTTCTTCCTTCTTTATTTAAATCGCAATTATTACATTATATGTCAAACCGGTTGATAAACGAAGCTTAATGCAATTTAAGCACTTGTTTAAATCTTTTCTTACGGGGAAGATTAACTATAGTTCCACTCTCGAGGAGATTCCTATAGCAGACAGGGACAGCCACAGACCAGGAAAATACGGACATAAACTTTAAAATATTATTAAATTTATTTTCATTATGGATCCAAACAAATATCATAGAAACAGGATTCTGTTATGATAAGTTAAATTTAGGCGTGAAGCTGTCCATTTTTGTAGAATTTATGTTTGTATTCTTCTCCACGTTTAGACGACCCTTAGAATAGTACTCATTTCTCTACTTTATAAAATATCTAATGTGTTTAAATAATGAAAATATACAGTGTAAATTGTTAAAAAAAGGCTAGTTATGTTAATTGAACTTTATTTAATTAGTGAATAATGCCATAAAAAAATATTACACTCAATATTTTCCACATTTTTATAATAATTCGTCATTTTAAAATACGAAATACCCACTATATCCAATGTGAATAGTAAAATAGTGTTGCTTACATACTTAAATTGTTAATATATAGTAAATAGTAACAGAGTGGAACACTTGTAAATATCTTGGGTTCAGGTTTGGTAAAGATTTAAATTGCGGTGACAGACAAGGATGCAGTCCGTTTAACTTACATATATAAAACAGGGGTTGAAGAAAGTTAAAACAGAATATAGAATAGGAAACATACTGGATGAAGTCTTCTAGGGATATCAACCGGGTGTTATCGTTGAACCGGCACGACGTTTCAGCAACTAGCACCGTTGCCATCTTCAGGTGAAGAGCTATATAAAGAAGTGTAGGAATTCCAGCAGGTACTTCACCTGAAGATTGCAACGGTGCTAGTTGCCGAAACGTCGTGCCGGTTCAACGATAACACCCGGTTGATATCCAAAAGTTACTCCGGGAGAACCTCCGATCATTAAGAAATCATACTGTAAGAAGAAGAAATAAAAACCCTACGCTTTTCCAATCAATTTGTAACATTAAAGGAGGGAGGAGGAGACTTGGAAACCATAATAAATGGTCACGGAGAAAGAGTTCAATTTGAGGATGAATATAAGGAAAACCAAGGTAATGGAGTGTAGAATGGGAAACAGTGGAATAACAAAGGGTGTTAGATAGGGAAGGGATATTTTGAAGGAAGTTAAGGAAATCTGCTACTTGGGAAGCGTAATAACTAGAGTGGGATCCCATTACGGGTAATATAAGTGTGAATGAGGAGTTTCCAAACAAAGGAATGAAATGTCGTGTTATAATTTACTAAATAAATAATTTTAATTGTGACCCATTTTGGTCGTAATTTTTCTCCTGCATTGGATATGCTTGAGGACCGCCATTATCAGCCCTTCATTTGGCCGCTGTCCTCCGCATGTGGCGCCCTCCGCCCTCCACCTTGGTGGTGACTGCACGGGGCGGCAGGGTGGGCGTCTCGCCCTGGCCTCGTCCTCGTCCTGACAGACCTGTTGTTGCAAGCAGAGAACAGCGAAAACCGTTAACTTCGAAAGCCACCACAAACATTCTCCAGCAGAAAATCATGTTCGGGGATATTAATTGAAAGGAGGCAGATATAAAGAAATTCAAAATAATAAATTTAGCAGAGAGATTTAGGTTAATTTTGTTTTTCAAATAATATATATGCTACATTACAAAAGGAATAACGACGCATTCTCTGAGGTGGACATATAGAAGCGATTCCAGAAACTGAGACCAAATTTAAACACTTCCACAACGCTCATGTATGAAAGATAATAGAATAATTTTGAATAGGAAGAGGAGCTGTAAAGTCAGCCAATCTACTTCTAGAGACGACGCCGAACTTTTATTAAACATTAATGTCATTTGTCTCAATTATAATAATATTCTCCTTTAGTACCACTTAAATTCTAACACAAACAGAAAGTTATTTAAGTGATTTATTTTTCCATATAATTACCTGATTTGACAGTTCTATATTGTAACATCCCGTTACATGGAACGAGGATTACCCCCCTTTTCTAATCTTTTTATTGCCCAAATTATTGCAATTATTATTTTTTTAGTTTTCGTTATTGTTTTAATTGTAGATTTGTCAACGTAGCAATGCGCGTAACGGCTTTCCGTTATCAGAGAACGCCTTTTAGCCACGGAGATGCGAGCGTCGCGTTTACTCCGTTTATTCTTTGGCTGCGATGCTACATTGTTTTTTCCGTAAAAGATTTCTTTCTGGTTCGGGGCGTCGTATAGGATAGACGTATTTTTGAGAAGGAAAGTTGTTTCTGGTTCGGGGCGTCGTATGTAACAAACATTTGAGGATACAGCAAGACTGTTTACAGTCGAAGTGCGAGCAGATATAGGCCCAGTTAAAGAAAAGTGCAATAGTATAGGCTCTATATCAGGAATCCTAGGCGAGTACCGTAGCGTGTCTACTAATTCGATTCGTCTACATCACGGTGGGACGTCCGCAGCATTTGCCGTTCCAGAATCATCCCGTGAGACGAGAGAGTCCTGGACGGGATCTAGGAGGCGATCGTGTCCACTGGTCTCATCCCTGACCATCCGGGTTGAGAGATTGGACGTGTCCTGGCGCCAAGCAGCAGTCGAGCGGGATCGATCGTTGGACTACACCTCAACATAACAAGGTGAAATCGTGGCATTACTGATACGGTAACTGTGAATTGCGACCTAAAATTAACAAAAGTGAGACGGTAAATTATTCACGCGTTATTAACATTAAATTTCCTTTATTACGCGTTTAACAATTGTGTGAATCCTTTAAGGAAAGCGTGTTGAGAAACTTAAGCGCGATCATAAGTACTAGCATTAAAATATTTTCTTTTCTTAAGCTCATTAAACATTAATCGTAGGTTGAACGTGATATATAATTGTGTGAGCGAAATTAGTGGTATATAAACATAAAAAAAATGTAAATTGATTTCTTAAATTCAGTGTCGTTTTAGTGTATTTATGTATAGCTATAAACTCGTATTGTAAAGTAATTCAAACAGCTTGGCAGTGTGTGCTGTATGCGCTTACCCAACAATTAAACGTGAATCAGCTGTTTCACATTGCTTTGGAAGATAGATATACCACTGATCAAATAATATCGCGATTCTTTGACTTAACGGCTTACGCGCGCACACTTGTGGCGCCTGCGCATTAACTCGTAATTAATCAACACGGACTTATGTAAATATTTGAATGTTATTTTAACACAAACATCAGCTGTGTTTCATACATTGTTCATTAATATATTATAGCTAATAGAATTGATATTATGAAATTGTGTAATATTAATGTAAATAATTTGTGTGCCTATTTCTTAACTTCCCTTTCCCATATTTAGTCCAAGCTGCCTTCAGAAAATCTGGTGTATCTTACAAAGCAGGATTCACACCCTAAATAGAAATAACTTACTCAACGCTAGTGCGACGTTGGAAATTGACCCCAACATTCTGTAGTGATTGAGACGTTATAATATGCATGTATGTTGTTGTTGGTGTGGTATTCCGTCCTAAAACTACTAACCTATCTTGTACAAGACTTTTCATACAAACATAAATAACATATCCAACATCCTTTATAATCTCCCCACACACTTCCCTCCAATACCAATTTTACAAGATTCTCCTCATTCTCCTATAGAACCACATAGCGAAAGCTTTTATTCTTTTCCTTTTACCGAACCCTATCGTCATATTTTCGGACCTATATAAAGTACACTCCATACTAACAGTTTTAATAATATCTTCCCAATATTTATACTTATATTAGCTGTATGAAACTCTTCTTGTCGGTAAGAACTTCGTTGCTTGTGTTGTCCTAATCCTTATGTATCTTTGTCGTTTTCCGCGCCAATTGTTATGAAAGATTTGGTAGCCTTATGTATTTTGTCTTTATATTTAGAGCCACTGAGATATTTCAAGTATGTTGAATTTTTTTGTAATATCCTCAGATTCCACAAAAACCATTTCTTAATACTTTTAATAATTACAACCCTGAAAGAAATTTTAAAATCGAAATTTGAAAAGATGGCTCTGTCAACTTTCTTGATGTTTGGTTATTGTTTCTATCAAGTAGATAGTTACCAAGTGCTGACAAAAATCTACTTACTCAGGAATAATTCTTATTGTCAAATCAGCCATTATCCCATAAGAAACCATGGATTGTAATCTAGTAAAAAGGGATGTCAAATTATATCGTCAGCGCTATCATAAATTTAATCACGGAGAAATTGTAAATAGTGTTCTTCTAATAATTATCCTTTGCATTTCACTTACAAATATGCTAAAATTAGGAAGACTAAGGTTAAATATGAAAGTAATAATTTACCCGTACAATTAACAAGTAAATTTTTACATATATAGAAAAAAATAATACGATCTTAATGACTTATCCGAATTACTTTTAAATATTAGAATAAATATTAAAAATAAAATTATTATTTTTTTAAAATGTAAGTTTGTATACCAAATTAAGGGATTAAATTGTAATTACATTTATATTGGCCAAACTAAACGCACATTAAATAATTAAAATTCAATGCAGAAAATTATTCACCATTGTGGATGCATATATATAATGAAACAACCATAAAATTAATCGGAAAATATTAAAACCTCAGATGTAAAATATATTATTTGTTCTAGACTGATGAGTAGGACAATCACATCACAACAATTGGGATATTATTATTAAAAATCGACACAAGTAATATAAAAATATTACTGACTGGTCTGATACAGCCCTCCATTCTACACTATCTTGAACAAGCCTTTACATTTCCTCGTATTTAGCACAACACACATTCTCCATAATCTGCTTATATTATTCCATCCTTGGCCTCCCTCTTATCTTTTTACCCCACACACATCCCACTAATGCTAATTTTACAAGACAATCGTGTTTTAAAACGTGGCCTATTAATCTATCCCTTCTCTTAGTCAACGGACTCCATATTGTCCGCCTTTCCCCTATTCTGTTTAGAACTTCCTCGTTTGTGATTCTATCCACCCATCTCATTCTCCTATAGCACCACATTTCAAAAGCTTCTATTCTTTTCCTTTTCCCAACTTCTATCGTCCACGTTTCGCACCCATATAACGCCCCACGCTCCAAACGAACATTTTTAGCAACTGATATTCACATTTATATTACCCCTAGGTAAATTCCTCTTTTTCGCGAAAGCCTTCCTTGCCTGTGCTATCCTACTCTAGTTATTACGCGTCCCAAGTACCAGAATTCCTTAACTTCCGTCAAAATATCCCTTCAAAATCTAACATTCCACTGTTTCCCATACTACACTCCATTATCTTGGTTTTCCCTCTATTTATACTCATGTTGTACTCTTCCACTAAGACCACTTTTATGCTATTTATTATCGTTTCCAAGTCTTCTTCTGACTCCTCTAATACTACAATATCGTCGGCAAAGCGTGAGGTTTTTATTTCTTGTACTTACAATTTTTAATTTTATAAATTTTCTGTTACACTCTTTGAGAGTATTTCGATTGTTACTATGAACAAAAAAATACTCTCATAAGTTATTGTTACTAATTGTATAATTAATAAATAATTTGTCATCTTCAAATATTAATGAAAAGTCCAGCTAATTTGTCAAAAAAGGTAGCCTAATATTTATTAAATACACTTATGACCCTTCTTCCATATTTGTGGAGGTAAATTATAATTGTATAAGCTCCGTTCATCGACGCTTGCAACCTGTTGCTCGTAAATGTATTTAATAAATATTAGCATTGTGCTGGTAACTAACCAGGAAGTTCTAATCAGAATAGGGAAAAAGAGAACAGTATGGAGGACGTTGAAGGTATAGATTAAAAGGTCACGTTTTGAGACGTGACGATCTGGTAAAATTAACATTAGAGGGAAGTGTGTGGGTTAAGAGCCTAAGAGGGAGGCCAAGGATGGAATGCGCTAAGAAGATTATGAAGAATGTGGAATGTGGATGAGAAGACATGCGCGGATTTGAATGGAAGGTTGCATCAGACCAGTTTTAGGACTGAATACAGCAACAATATGGGTATATATATATGCGGAAAATAATATATATTTTTTTAGCTGGAAATATATATATATATATATATATATATATATATATATATTCCTGCAATCATTTCGCAATCGAGGCAACCTTGATTGTTTTACAATGAAAGGGAGTTGCACACATACACATACACACATACACAAGCGATGGACTCATTGCAGTACTGATCCGTGAGTATATAATGGCAGTATTAGACACGCAACATCCAAGGCCATGTCAGTTTTGGAACCAGGATCCTCTGTGTTTAGAGGCATTAGACCTCAGGTAATCACCCAAGTGTAAATATAACTGACTGTATGGATGTGCTTATTTAAGAATAGCTATTTCCGCTACTTGGACCAATAGACTTTTTTGCCCTAAAAACGTAACAACTACACTGGCGTTATTTCCTATGAAAACTCCTCCTCGCCCCCCCCCCTATTCCTGCCTCCCTTGTACTGTCAAAATAACGCACTTTTGAATATTTCACCTTCCCTCCCCCACCCCCTTGTGTTAAAGACGTCACGGAATCGGCAGAAAATAATGTTATCCGTATTTGTATTATACGGCTATGGTGTTTAATTCGACAGTAATCTATTTGTTAAGACGTGATTAAACCATCAGCGAGAGGGGTACATTTAGAATAATTACGTTTTCGCCACCGTCATGATGACTCCGTATCTCAATCGGGTTAAGAAATCTACTGGTGCCTTAAGTAAACACAGTAATTCAAAAAGGAGAGACAAAGAGAAAAAGAGAGGGGTGGAAAAGAGACACTATCAGTCTCATTAGCCGCGAAAAATATTTATTCCCACGTACATATCTGCCGTTTATGTACGTTTTTAATTTCCGCACTCCCCATCCCTGCTCCCAGGTGCTGCAGTAGTGTCTTACCCCTACAGTCCTTATAATGAAATATTTAACTTTGGCATTATTTCACGCTTAATAGTAATTTAATTGACAGGCTTCACACTTGAGGGCGTAATCTATACTGTACCAAGTTCTAAAATATATTTATTTTCGGTAGGATATTTTCTGTCCTGAAAGGGGACAAAGAAGGAACATAGATTTTTAAATACTTTTTAGTCACGTTTAGACAAAGAAATTCGTGTCGTGGAATTAAATACTTTAGCAGGGTAATAATATAAATAAATCACCTGTCAACGCCGGGTTCCCAGATAGTATTCCTATGCGGTCTTATTGTCTGTACTTGTGATGCTTGTTTAACATTACACATGTATTCTGTATTGGGCTCAGAGTGACATAGTTCCTCCATCACCATCATTATCTGCATTTTGACGATGATAACCCATGGAAAAATAATATCTTGTCTAGATCTTTGGATTTAGAGCTGTGGTGACTCATGTCCCCTAAATTAGTTTAATATTTTACCGAGTGACGTACAGCAGGACAAAAGAGAGAATTGTCAAGGTCAAGTCGGAGTGAAACCTCGCCGTTAACATTATTTATTGCTTGGAGTGTATTTGTTTTGACAGTTGGTGCAGGGAGGCTGCCTGAGAAAGGCAGAGAGAGAGAGAGAGAGAGAGAGAGAGAGAGAGAGAGAGAGAGAGAGAGAGAGAGAGAGAGAGAGAGAGAGAAAGCAGTGGTAGAAAAACAACGTATGGAGAAGAGAGATTCAAATGGTGGGAATACAGAAAATAAAAACATAACATTCGATACGGATTTAATCTGAAGGAAAGGCGCTGCAGGTTGTAGAAGAAGTGATGCAGCGAAGTAGTCGGCGTACGAATAGGAACAATGAACGCGTCACCAGACGTTAACATCCGGTAACGGCATTTTTACCCGGTTTTTCCCTGAAAACCATTCTCACTTGAATCGCGATTGTTTTTATTTCATTAAAATCGTTTGTCACCCGCGTTCCCGAGAGCAGCCGTTTAGGAGGTGCGTAGATTCTTTTCGCTTTACCGACATAGCCAAATTGATAATATATTTTATTCGTAATTTTATATTTACTGAAACTTTTAATTCGAGTAATTTTATTGTTTTGTAAATTTTATATTGTTATATCAGTTTCGACCTTATCATCATAATTAAATTTATTATATTAAAATTGAATATACTTTTTTTTATTTAAAAATACCTTATTATTGTTAATAATATTTGTCGGTGTAAACAACAGTAACACCATTGAGCGATCATGCTTGTCTTTTAAATAATTAGCCAAATGATTTTCAGAAGTATGTAACGTATTTGAAGGCAGGGCTAAAGTATAATTGCAAGCGAAATTTAGTAAAAAAGTTTTCTCTTATTAATCAATTATTTATGCACGTCGCATAAGGACCAACGTATATTTATTTTCTTTCCCGTCTCATTATCTTCCATAAATGATGTTATCAGAGAACGGGAAGCAAATTTGCAACATTTCTAAAATATAAAAACCATATTTTTATTCTCCCATCTCGTTACATTCCTCTAATCCACGCTCAATATTATTTACCCGCTTTTTCCGTCCTCCTTCATTATTTAAGTATATGACGAGTGATTTTATAAATCAAATTTTCCGGCAACATCACTCGTCTCCTTCCCTAGAAGAACTTTATTCTACTTAAAAATTAATTAATTGTAGGTAATATTTCTCTTATGGACCATATTTATTTTCCCTTCAATATTTTTCCTCGCTCAACATTCTCCGAAGCAGACGCATAAATCGCCGCATGGTGAGAGGGGGTTGGACGGAGGAGGGGGCGGAATTAGAGATTCACATTATTAACTTTTAAAAGAGAAGTGAAAAGTCCCTCTTACAGAACGGATTTTTCAGTTTCATAAATACCTTTCTAATTCCCTTCCAATGAAAAAATATATAGTCCGGAGTGGAGCAATAAAGTAATAACAGCAAATTATCTGAGTACCGCCCACACATTCTAATAATTTCTCCTCTTCCCAATTTTAATCTCAGATATTTTCCATTCATTTTGATTGCACTGATAAGCAGATTACACGGCGTTTCAATACCTTTTTTATGACTCATTCTTAAGGACGTATTGTTAAGCTGCTCTTCTAATCCCGAATTTACAAAATAACACTTAACAGAATTTGGGCAGATAGAGGAAGGAAAATAGTCTGGGACATATTTACTGTGTTGAGAAAGCTGAATATTTGCTCAGCCATTTTATTTTGTCTGTCAGAAAAGATAACTTCTGGCGCTGGGTAGGATCCTTATACAATAGGTCGGCGGCCCTACTCAACTCTTAGCTACCTTGCTCTACCTTCCTTCCTACGCTATTAAGAGTGAGTTACTTGCTTCAGAATCACCCTCATGCAGCCTGTTACCCTCCCCCTCCCCTCGCGGAGAAAAAGAAAATTCTGCCGTGAATTGGAAGAGGGAGAGAAGTACTCAGTTCCAGAAGGCAGATGGGGAAGGGTTTCGAAATTACTTACAAGAAAAATACGCTGAGTGGGATGGCTCTGCAGAAACGGTTGAAAACTGTTGGAAAACATTTAAAACAATAATTAGCGAAGGAATAGGGTACTACGTTCCAGTTAAACATCTAAGGGAAAACGCTGACCCGGAATACTACAATCCTGAAATTAGGAAACTCAAAGTAAAAGTGCGAAAAACGTACAATAAAAGAAAAGTAAATATCTATTACAGGAACAAACTTCTTCACCTTAACAAAAAGTTAGTCGAAGCCGAAAAAACAGCCCAAGAATTTTATTTAATGAACCTGCTTGAGGGGGGAGGTAATGGAAGGGGAAAATTCTATAAGTATATTCGAAGGCGCAAGAATAATAAGAGCGTTGCTCTGCCTCTAAAAGATCTAGACGAAGCAATTATAGCCAACAGGTTTGCTAACTACTTCGGGGAAAAGGTGAATTTACCCACTTGGGAAAACTGCCGATCTACATCTGTCTTCAAAATCAATGCTAGCAACTTACGAAAAAATATTAGAAAACTTAAGGCTCATAAGTGAGCTGACCCGAATGGTATTTCGGGAGAAGTGCGAAAATTAGTAGGGGACGCCATGATTACGTACCTCAAAATATGTATTAACAATTCTGATGATCCAGACGATTGGAGAAAGGCGATTGTAGTTCCCATATTTAAATGAGGTGCGCGATCGGAAACAAGTAATTAGAGGTTAACCTCACGTCTGTCATGTGCAAGCAATTAGAACGCTTGATAGCTGAATATTTGCGTAAGGAAAGGGGGTGGATTTACGGTGGGCAACATGGCTTCACACCTGGATTCAGGCAACTGTCAACCATCTGTCAAGTTATGATCAGGGAGCCTGGAGAATAGACGCTATAATTATTGATTTATCTAAAGCCTTCGACGCACGATCTATTATTAAGTAAGTTAAAAATACTGGTATATATTTGCGGGTACTGAAGTGGATTCGGGAATTATTAAAAGATCGTTCACTCAGAGTTCGCGTGAATGACAAATTGTCCTACTCATAACAAATCACGTCAGGGGAAGTGTGATCGGCCCACTTATGTTCCTTATCACTTAACAGTCGGTATAAAATCACAGATCAAACTTTTTGCCGATGATTGTATGGTTTATAGGGAAATCGTAAACGTTGAGGATGAAGCACAGATTCTGCAGACTGATTTAAACAAAATTTACAAATGGTCAGTTAGAAATGAAATGCAAATAAATGCAACGAAGAGTAAGGCAGTCGTTTTTACAAAAAAGAGAAATATACCTCTCACTCGATATAAAAAGTTGCGACGAAGTCAACTAACTGTAAATATCTTGGGATCTCGATTACTAAAGATTTAAATTGGGATAATGAGGTGAGCCTGCGAGGTAAAGGCGCTGCTTCAGTTTGTAAACAGGGTCTTGAGGAAAAGCACGAGAAAAACAAAGATTTCTGCTTACAAAACGGTGATCAGGCCAATTTTAGTATATGGGGTAATTTTCTGGGATCCATATAGAAATGAACACAATCTAGCGTTGGAAAAAATACAAAAACGGGCTGAAAAGATGTTTGGGGGTCTGGTGATTCGCGAACAATCCTCACAAGAATTTGGAAGGTCTCAGTAATAGACGGAAACATGCGAGGCAATATATAAAGCTTATAAGGGTGAGCCACACAGGGCCTGGAAAGAAATAACAAACCATCTTACGGCACGGAATTATATTTCTAAAAATGATCACACGTTTAAAATTAAAGAAAAAGGCAACGCACAAACGTTTTCAAAATAAGTTATTTTCCTTACACCGGTATAGATCTCAGCACTGTTGTACGTCTGATAATATTCATCTCTTCGCTTAGCTCATTATACAAGCAAAATTCAACGACCTCCTCCATGCTACTGGAGGTGAACGGACGTATATTTTTATTTGTGCTCCAGACAGACAGATTACCATAAATTGGGACTTAGAAAATTTCACGACAATTGATAACCTGATAAAAGTGATTCAGGACTTGTAAATTATATGAGTTATTTCAGAAATTCAATCACGCAACTGTTTTAGTTGTCCGTGTTATTACGTTAGTTCATCGAAATTTTACTCCGAATATTTCAATATTACAGAGAGACGACCCATAGTCAATATTGTGGCGTGCATTCATTCACCTCGCGAAGTGTGGACCGACGTCATGTGAATTTTACTTTCCACGGCAGCGACTTCTACACCCGCGAATCTTCTGGGGGAATCGTGGTAGACATCGCGAGTGTCCTCCCTTGCGTCGTTTCTGCCACCTCTGATCAGCGAGCTTTCGTCTAATCGACTTCTCGGACACTCATGTATAGATATATAAGGTGAAGTCGTACCTTTCTTATTGTTTTCATTGTGTCTAAACACCAAGATACTGTGGAATAAAATTGTGATAAATTGGATTCTGAAAGCGAAAAATTTAGTTGTAGTTATGAAACTAAATTTAACTTCAGCAAATACCACGATTCAAAGTGTAAAGACGCTCTTGACAAACCATGTTTTCGTTGTATGTGCACACGTATCTTTAACAAGCTGTTACGTGATCATTTAAGGGCAATGGATTACGTAAATATATTGTCTTTGTACATATGTGTTCAAACAAAGTGGTAAGAGAAGGAGTAATTGCTTTTGTTGAGGTTTTCAGTCCTAAGGCTGCTCTGATGCAATCCTCTATGCTAACCTATCTTGTGCAAAACTTTTCATTTCTTCATAACCAGCACAACCCACACCCCTAATATACTTAGTGTATTCCATCCTTGGCCTGCCTCTTATGTTCTAACCCCACACACTTCCCTCTAATGCTAATTTTTCAAGACAATATTGTCTTAAAACGTGGCCTAGTAATTTACCCTTTTCCTTGGTCATCGTCCTCCAAATTGTTCACTTTTCCCCTATTCTCTTTAGAACTCCCTCGTTAGTTACTCTATCCATCCAACTCATTATCCTATACCACCAGATTTCAAAGGCTTCTATTCGTTTCCTTCCCCCAACTCCTATCGTCCACGTTTCTCACGCATATAACGCCACGTTCCATACGAACATTTTTAGGAACGATTTCCTAATATCCAAACTTATATTACCCGCCAGTAAATTCCTCTTTTTCGCGAAAGCCTTCCTCTAATACTACAATATCGTCGGCAAAGCGTAAGGTTTTTATTTCTTCTCCTTGCAATATGATTCCTTTACCATCTTCCGTTTTAACTACTTTGTACCTTATATTGCCTCTCCAGACATAAAAAGTTCTTCTTTGCAATAAGAACTGCGAAACCGGAAGTGTTTTACCTGACTGACCTACAAGATTAGAATACACAATTGAGAGACTTGCAGAACTATAATGACGAATATATCCGAGGGATCTTGTTTATTCAAGGATAATAATAATAATAATATTAAAGAAAATGTGTCTACAATTTTCGTCTGTAGTTTGAATATAAAGTGTAAGTAATTGAAAGTAATAAAACAATCTATTAGTACGATATTCAAAAATACTATCTACACATTAATTTTATCACTATTACCTGAATACCAATATATTATTATAATTAACAAGTTGCTTTTTAAGAATATAAATAAATAAAGACTAAGTAATGAGTGATGTGTTGTTTCTGAACCTCATTGAACTCATCAACATTGCAACAGAGGTTTGATCAATATTCGTTCTTGACCGACTCCTAGAGTCAGAGTTTGATTACGAAATTATAGGTGCATGGATCTCGTATCGGGTCCTCACATCCCACCGGAGTACTTGAGTCGGTCGAAATTTGAAAACTAAATATTGAGTTTAAAAGAGTTAGGAAAGACGGGTAAAGTGGCCAAGTTGGGAAAAGCGGCCATTGCTTTTACAAACAGTACTGGTTTCTACCGAGAAGTATAATCTACACCATTAGGGCCCGTTCACACGGCGTCGTGCATGGAGCGGAAAAATTCGGACCTTTCCCCCACCCCTTTCCACATTACCCCTCATGGATCAGGTAGTTGGAACCATGGTGTAACTTTGTAAACAAAACAGCTCCTGTGACGTCGCAATCGATCTTTTTGGTTGAAATAAAGGAAACTCCATTGCTAACTAACCAAAACGGCGAAATAATTAGAAAAATGTGGACCGTCTAAAAACGTACAAGCATTTAAGTAATCTTTAATTACAATACAACAAATATCGTTTCTGATACATACCTTCAACAGGAATATAAAGTGTGGTGACTCATGACCCCTACATTTAAGCGGTAAAGCAAAAATAATTGAGTTTTTGTTATTTGCGTACAGCAGGACGAAAAAATAGGGTGGTTTGGTGAGGCCGAGTAGGTGGGAAACGTCAGCGTTTACAACATTATTTATTGCCTGGGGTGCATTGTATTCGACACTTGGTCCCGGGAGCTGTCCCGAGTAGGTCGGAATAAGAGAGTGGCTGAGGAAACAACATGCGTAAAAGTTAATTTCGGCATGTAAGAGAAAGAAGATTCATTTGTAGTACGGAAAACAAAAAGGTTACATTAGATGGAGATTTAAGCTGAAGAAGAGGCGCTAGAGGAGACTTGATCCAGAAAAGGAACATCCGTGCCGGCAATAAATAATGTTGTAAACGCTGACGTTTCCCACCTACTCGGCCTCACCAAATCACCCTATTTTTTCGTCCTGCTGTACACAAATAACAAAAACTCAATTATCTTTGGAACGACGTTAACATCTGGTAACGGCAGTTCTACCCGGCTTTCCACTTAAACCATTCTCGTTGATTCGCGATTTTTAATACAATTATATCGTTCGTCACCCGCATTCACGGGAGCAGCCATTTAGAAGCTGCGTAGATTCCTTTTTTTTGCTTTACCGACTGAGCCAATTTGATATTCGTAAATTTATATTTTTTTCACTAAAATTTAATTTGAGTTATATTTCTTTTGGAAATTTAATAATGTAATATCGTAATTGAATGGAATATATTCAAATTAAATACACTCTTTTTGTTATTTAACAATTCCTTGTTATAATAATATTTTTTTGGTGTAAACAAAGACCAAACACTAACAAAAGACTATTAGTTTCGTAATATGAAAAATAAAATTATTATAGATTTTACTAAGTAAGGTTGAAGGTTATTAAATTAAAAAAACCTATCTGAACAAAAAAGTTGGAGATTAATTTTTGAAACTAGGAGATCATATATCCTGAATTAAAAGACTGTTAAAATTGTATAAAGAAACTGTCTTGGTTTTAATATTAAATGAATGAAGAATGTATAACAATTCAGAAACTAATATGAATTTGTAATTACTATTATATTATTATATTTTATAAATAAATTGTTTTACCTTTTATATTGTCTTATGGTTACGTACAACGTGTATTAGCTATACTCTATAGATTATGTACTGAATTTCATATTACAGAACTCTCTTTTAACATTAATCTTATGATTACTATTTATTTTATCCTTACTATTGCCATTCTAAGAAAGTTGGCTATTTGGACTATATTCTTTTTTCCTTGGGCTTTAAAACTACGTTCACACCTCTTATTTCCATTAATTTGTTAATTTTTTACGACATTCTTAATCTCCTCCAGAAATGACCCTATAAAAGAGTAAGAAAGTGAGACATTGATGTGCTTTAGAACGTTATGGAAAATAATTTTCCAGCGAGAAGGAACTCGCTGAAAAAAATTAAAATTTACGGATTTATAAGTCATTTATTACCCCAACTATGTTATAAATTAACTTTATGAGATACCAGTATATTTATACTGCTATGTTTTATTAAAAAACATTTACAAAAATCGAACTTTTAAATTTTTTTATAATATCCTTTTTCAATTTTATTTTAAACCTGTTTAAAATGTTCTTCAAAATTATTAATGATATGTCTTGACGAAAGTTGTATTCAATAAATCAATAATCTGGTATCTCTTTTTTATAATTGGAAGTTAAATTTTTGACCAAGAATGTATTAATAATACTCATTACCTATATATTTACCTAATTGTTGGTTTCCCCTTTTTCAATATTGGTAAGTTTTTAAAGTTTGTAGTTGTGCAAATCCTTTTAATCCTACTAGAATAAAAATTATAGTTATGTATGTAAATTGACTTTTTTTACTGTGACAGTACTATATAGACTGAATATGTTAAATAAAGTGGGTTCCTAATTGCTCATTTCGAAGATCATATATGCTTAACATTTTTTACTGGTGTATAACCATTATTTTCTTCACTGAGTTATCCAACAGAAAAGAGGTGAGCTAACCAAAATTTATTAATATCGAATCGAATTTAGTACATGACTTACTTAGTATTGTCAATACACGTACGCAACCGCCAGGAAAAATGATAGTTAAATTATATGTTTAATGAGCATAATAGTAATTAAAAATACAGACAACAGAAACACATTCCAAGATTGAGGGAAACGGGCATTAAAATTTTATTTAAGTCGTTACTTCAAAGTATTTGAAGGAAACATGGGTGGAAAATACATCTTTATATTTAGCTTTATTTTGGTTTTTATTAGTCCTCGATTGAGGAAATAGGATACGCCATATATTACAAATAACGAACAAAATAAGGTACACAATTAATTAGAAATAATCTTAAGAAAGAAATTAATAAAAGAAAATGATATAGTCTAAAGTCAGTATAAACAGTACACGAGCTATGTACATTGCCCATACCCTGTGACCCTGTCTCTGTTCCCCCTCAAAGAGTCGATCACTCCTAAAACTTTATGTATATTACCCCTGACCTATGACCCCGCCTTGGTCCCCCAAACGTTCCAATGACTTCTGAAAACGTATGTATTTGTTAAGAAAGGGTTGCAAGTTCAACCCCAACTCACCATAACTTATGTTCCTCATTAAGAGGGAGCGACCAGTTTTTCTGATGAGGAGGAGCTGGCTCGCTAGTCATATTTTAACCTATTTTTGTAAACAGCGGAGAACTTTGTATCCAACCCTGTCTCCCCTCCAACGTATAAAAGGGATGGTCGCCCATCCTCGGCGGTTCACTCTACTCAAGATCTTTCAAGTAACCAGAGTCTGTATAGCAATAGACGACAATAAATACTTGCTGTTAAAAGTCTTCAATAATTCACGACGCTTGGGACAGTATACGGTCTAAACCTGAGGACTAATTCCTGATCCTGTTTAACCTTATAGAAGAAGCTGACGGAAACTTAACTCACGCACACAAGAGAAACAGGCAATGGGGTTTTGACTACTTGGGCCAGGAAACTGTCTTTCTTCTCTCTGTAGTAGCTCCAGGCAATTCATAAAACAAACAAACAAAACTGTACAGAAAAACTTTGAAACTCAAGAACGAGTACGTGCTCTCATTGTTAGATTTCATTTTGGCAGCAGCAACCGTCGTTGATCCACTACACCAATTTATTCACAAAGTAATTAGTTTTATTCATTAATAAGTTACCCGAAGACGTCCACAAAGATGGACGAAACATCGTAATTATATTAACTAAATGCATTTTGCTGTTTGACCGTTTAATCTTGATGCTGAATAGATAATAATAAACCCTTTGACGGTCACGGTTTTGAAAATTATTTTATTTCAAATGGTAGCAGCTGATTCTGCCATATTCATCCAATTATACTTAAAAACAATTCTATTCAAATAACAGCATTATCAGTACAACGTACTTGGTTACATTTTTGTGGCATATTACGCAAAAAATCTTTCGGAAACACTGCGGCCGCTAAGAGGGACAGAAATGTGGATTATTCACAGGGAATTTTCGTGGCTCTCTCGAGACTTGACTTGAGTATCTATCGTGTGATCGCGCCCTTAATGTTGTCACAGTCGTTGGCAAAGGAAACTTGCTCAGATATTTTTCGATCGTTAGGTGCAGGTTAAGTCATGCATTTTACATTAATAGTAGAATGATAGGTTTCTGCGGTATCACGGTTCACAGAATGCCCTTTGGCTTATATTTTAGTGTTGTTTCCTTCGGTTGTATTATTTCGCGTGATTCACTGATACCTACATGGCGTCCAATCGACCAAAGTGGCGAAGCTACACGTCGTGGAAACTGACCAAGGTCATTGACAGCTCATTTTCAATCTGTTTATCTAATGAGAATTAAATAATTACATATTTTTATACGTGATATAACAATTTAAAGGCAACACAAAATAAATGCAAGACGCTAAAATGGGACCAAAAGCTAAGAGATTTTCTTCTAAGCAATTGCAGAGACTGCAAGAAAGCTTTTATTAGAGCTAAAGAAAATGAAGGATGGATAAGATGTCAGAGATGTAAGCACTGGACTCATGAACTGAGGACGATGACAAGTTGTGCACGACTTAATATTGTTTTCCGAGTAGATAAATTGTGACAATTAGTAGCCTATAGTTAGTCGTTGATTTCTCTATTTACATATTTAGGAATAATTAATACTTTTCATTTGTTGACCGTTTTGTGCCAACAACGTATTGCAATACGTTTCTTTCTCATTTGTATTCAGCCGACCAAAGGGTAAAAGCAGTAAGTCTAAAAATTGGTTTTTGAGAAATCAAGGGATAAAGATTTTTTTCGAGCTTCGAAATTTACATAAACTCCTTATCTCTTTGAAATGGTTTTATCCTTACCAAGAATTATGGGTTTGTCTTTATAAATTAATTATAATACAGTTATCCGTGAAATGTTTTCAAAAGTCGAATATTTTTACTTACTGCCTTTATACTTTGGACGGCAATATTGTTCCCCTAATAATATAATAAATTAGTGAGGATGCTCAATTTCATATAGCTAATTTAGAAAATAGACAAGAATGGAAAAATGTCAACCGGACCAGGGAATCGAACCCAGGACCTTGCCGCATGCTCTACCAACTGAGCTAATCCGAGTCGACGTCCCAGGACCGACCTAACACCTCTCCATTTCGTAAACCGTAAAACTTTTGAGCTATAGGGAATTACGAGGTTTCTCTTTTTCTGGAGACGCTGGCATACTGATTGATTGTGGTCAAGGTATTTGTAACCTTTTACTGGGCTTAGTGTTCCTCAAGTAGGCCTAATATACTCCCGGCGTCCCGGGACGTCGCGACGCGTAATTCCTGATTCACTGTTGTAGCTATCTGACATATTATGGCTCAGGTTCTATGGTGGTCGAAACACAAAAGTTTAGCTAACATTCTATTTAATTAATTATACTTCTAATTAGCTAATAATAATGCAAAATGTTAAAGTCGCAGTGTAAATTGATTCTATGTACACTGGACCACAAATACTCAAATTTATTTTTCGTAGATATGTAAATTTATACATTATATCACAGTAATCAGACATAAGAGACGGTTCAAGTATCTTCCCCTTTTAAATACAATTGACTGTCTGTATGAGCCGCATACCAAAGTAAACGTGTAGAGCAATTTCGACCATATTTTGTACACCTTTCCCATACCCGAGCAAGCAAGAACTGTACAGGTAAGATCCACTACTACCCCTGAGGGCGGGGGTGGAGAGGACGGAAATTTTAAATGTACACAAATGTTCATGTGAATAAATATTTTTCGCGGTCAGGGAGATTTATAGTCTCTCTATCTCCCTCTCTCTCTCTCCCTCCCTACCTCTCTCCCTCCCTCTCCCTCTCGTCCCCCCCTCTCTCTCTGTATTGTAAATATTTTATATTTTACCTGTAGATTTCTTTACTGGATTATGGTGGTTTTCGTGAAGTTTAGATATCTTAGAGTAGGGCAAATGAAAATGTAAATTTTTAAAAATGTGATCCTCTCTCCGGTTGTTGAATAACGCGATTAATCGCAAACTAAATACTGTAGCGGGCTTATAAATATGAATTCCCAGGCATTGCCGGGCACCTATCTAGTTCAGAAATATGTTCCTCCCTCTCTGGAGCTGCATATGCCAATCTTTCATGAAACCATAGAAATTATTAAATATGTTAATATCCTGTTAATCACGTATTCAAAGAATTGTGGAGATATTATTAAATTACATTCCTTTTTGTCTTTGAATGCTTTAGAACCGGGTTTCCAAAACAGTGTGCCTCAACAGATGTTCCGCAAAAATTTGGAATGATTCTATATTTACTATGGATTATGATATCATGTTATAACACCACTTAATCGGTTCCTAGGACAAAAACTCCGTTCGTATCAAACGGGACAAAATCGAATCACAACGTTGCGAAGCAAAGAAACCCTATTCCTTGTTTCCTGTTACAATAGGAAACAAGAGGAACAATGTACAAAGTGTGGCCGTGTTCCTGTGCGAATGAGATTTCCATAGGCGAGAACTATAGAATTAATATTTTATTTAACTTGAGCAGCTATGACCAAAAAATATGTCACACCTTCGTTTGAGGAACTTAATTCAACAGCGCTTAATTGTAGTCTGTGAGGATCATCTAGTGCAGCGGTACGCAGGAATATTTTAATGGTCACGTCAATCCAGTTTATTTACTTTTATGCGATAACACTTAAAACTTTTATTACACACTGAAATGAAATGAAAAAAGCACTATTATGACTTTTTGAACTTTGAAATGAGTTGTTGGCCTTCTTGAAAGCACAAAATAATTCCGGACAATATTTTTTTGACGTTTTACGAAATCTTTCGTGGTTAATTAAATTAACTTATCATTACGAGGAGAAAGTATTATAATTTTTAATACAATATCTTTTGATAAAAAATACAATTTAGGATTTCATGAGTTGAATGTAACGATCTTGGTTAGTTAAACCTGTAGGTTGTGGTACGGGTTCTATTGATTTGTAGGTGGGGAGAATTAAAAATTATAATATTTAAATTTTAACTAATGCAGATTTATTAAAATTTTGATATAAAGGGGGATCCTCGCTCACTACGTCGGGAGCATGAGTGACTCTAGACTAAGGGAAAGCTAAATGCTCAGTGGGTAAAATCGAAATATGGGGGGCGAAAAGCGAACACTATATACAAACGACCAGAGGCAGGAAACAATAAGGTGAGTGAGTACATCACCACGGTGCTGTGACGATCCCCGACGTCCTTACTGGCAGGTGTCTCAGCTGATGCCTGCTTGGCGTCGTCTTCCAAGCGTCGGAGACTGCTCTTGTATTCTGATGTTGAAAACTGAACTTGTAATCTGCTCCTGTAAACTCAATTTTCTAATCTGCTTTTGTAGACTCTCTTGTAAATTGAACTTGTAATCGACTCTCCAAAACTGAATTTTCTTATGCCTCCGTCTCCTGATGCGCCCTGGTTTTCTTCTTCTCGCCCCGCCCCAATTCTCTCCTGGTGGGGGTGTACTTCCTACTTCCTCCATATGGAGGGTAAGATTCTGGAGATTCTTATTTTCGGCTTTCGGGGAATCGGGTACAGAGCAGGTAGGAAGCAGGCGTCAGGTCAATTTTTCCCGCGGCTGACAACAGATGTATTGCTGACAAATAACATCTGTTGTCCCTGCAGGCGAGACTTGATGCTATCTCGTCCAATAATATTTACCGAACCTTAATGTTTCCGTTTTCTGGCCGAGAAGATGACTGTAATTCGTCATTTAATTAATCTATCGCGTTCATTCATGCTCCCGATTTCGTCCTGCTTAGACTTAAATACATATGTACAAAAATACAATTTAATTAGAATTTCTGTGGTACAGGCAATCGCGTACCACAAGGTTTTAGGTGAAAGTAACTATGAAAACCTAATTAATTGATTTAATAAAATACAATGATCGGTCTTTATGTGATTTATGGGCGAGTTTGTCAGAAAAGTACTACAATCTTTCAAAAGAAGCTATTTTCTACAACCTATTTATGCGAATCTTGATTTTCTTATTATATTGCATTGAATTGAAAGTGCAGGAACAGTCTCGATGCCAGACCAAATATTAGAATACATTTTTCAAATAATGTGCCTGATATCAACAAAATATGCAATTCGAGGACCCAAAAGCATCAAAGTCGCTAAGAACTTTATTTATTTATATTATGTTACAGGTTTATATTTAAAAAATAATTACTAAATTAAATGTTGTTTTATTAGGAATCATCCATCCTAAAAATTAATCCAAGTGTTCCGTTACAAAGCCCGATTTTACCAAGTGTTCCATTGAAGAAAAAGTTTGGGAAACCCTGCTATAGAAGAAGCGTCGAGTATTTTTATTTCAAAATTTATAACGAGGAACAACTTTGTAACGCGCAACCTGAGCTAAAAAAGCAGTTGAATATGACATGACTAGTGTATGTCATGTACTACATGGTGTGCTCTTTGAATCCCAAACAACAACAAAAAAGTATGAAGAAACTTGGCGTGCATAATTTGAAGCAAATTCAGCCGAAAAAATTAGGGTGTGAAAAAAAATTAAAAAGTTTGGCTTCCAATATATCTGGAGGAAAAGGTATGAAATTTATGAAAATTTGCACGTAATAACTTTAGATCACAATGTAAACTTTCATTTCCCTGCTGCTCTCCAGTACTTTACAAATTGGTTTAAAGTTGACGATTTTTGTAAAAATTCCCTAAATAGGGCATTTTTAACCTACTTTTGTGAAAAACTATCTTACTTAATCTTTTAAAAATTATTTTGGTTAAAAGGAATATGTTTTAAACCCTTTTATAAAGTGGACACGTTTTTCATCTCGGGCGTTTAAGGCATTAAAATTGAGTAAAAAGTACGATATTTCTGTGGCAGTCATATATATCTACATACATTGAATTGACGTGAAAACATTACAGGTTTTGCTAGTTTTTACAATATTCTCAGCTGTTACTCCACCAGTTGTTAATTTTTTAATTACCATTTTCTGTACTCATTCAAATTTTCTTAATGTAGTCAGTTTTATAGCTACTGCTCAACCTTTGAAATTATAATGGGGAATTCTCTAAGTCAGTCAAAATCCGATTGAAAGTGTATGAAATGTCCATATAATTCTCTGATGTACCTTGGACCATAGAAATGAATTTAGATTTACACTTGGAACAAATATTTTGACTTGGTTTCACATTTGCTTTTCTCAACAGACATGGATTGATTTTGAACAGCCCATGACTAGCTGTGTGCTTTGCTTTATTAAATGCGATGATTTTTGCCTCATTTCATATAGTTCCAAAAAATTATTTTGTTAGTGTGAGCTGAACCTCTGCTCGTCGAGTGATAAATATTTTTCACTAGCTGACAAACTGTACACATAACGCAGTCCATTATTCTTGGAATAGAAACGAACGTGGCAAGTTGTTGATAACTTTTCTCCAACAATGCAATTTGGCAAAGTAGAAATAATACCGAATGGTATCCATTTCACAGATTAAAAACACTGAAACATTGGAGAAGAAGAAGTTTCAATTACATATTACAGTATACTATGCTTTAAAAAGATGTATGGTTATGCCATTAAAGTAGAAGCACATTCCTAAAGCTAGTGAAAAGTGAATAAACAACTTAAACTTCAACAGATATAAAAGGAAAATAGTATGCGACAACAAAATTAAGTATAGCATGCAGTGAAAAATTAACAATTTGTTTTATTTCCGAGATCCCACATACCTGCGATGAAACATGAATCCTTTTTTAGTAATTCAAAACAAAACTTAAAAAACTACCTGAATGCATATAGGAGGATGCAATATTGTAATGCAAAGTTATCAAAATTATCCCGAATTTCAAGTCCTTATACGCCTGCGAAGAAAGATCACGTCTTCATTTTTAAAAATTTTAAAGAATGGCCTTACAAATGAAATGTATTCAAAATAGTTTCTATAAGAAAATTTTCCATAAAAGTAGGCTATACATACCTAATTTTTGTCATTTTTGCAAAAATCGTCAAGCTTACACTCAATTTGTAAACCACTGGAGAGCAGCAGATAAATGAAAATTTATATTCGAAGACCTTGTGACGCTAGTTTCTAGAGTGCTTTCGTTCCTTTACTTCCCGAGATATAGAAATCCAAACTATAATTTTTTTTCTCCACTTCAAGTTTTTCGGCAGACTTTGCTTCAATTTATCTAAGCGAAATTACTCATCAAAGTATTTTTAACATTTACGTTTAAAAGTACATATAACGTTGTACCAGATAGTCCAGTGTCATTTTGTGTAATGATGTACTGCAGAAGATCTTACTTCTGAAATTGCTTAAATTTCACAGTCATAGCGTAAAAGGTTCCTACATAAAGTTAAACAAGCTACAATATCTCCACAAATATTAAAGTTCAGAATGTACTTTGGGGATATGTATGAATGCTTACACAAAATTTCATCAAGATGGTGAAACGGAGCACTTGACATGGAATGACCCACATAGCCAACTCCTCAGCCTTGCAACGAGACATCTACCTCTATACCCAAACAACTAGCGCTTGTTACTGTCACCCATCATACTGCTCTTAATCACACACAAAATAAAATTAAAAAATACAACTTTTTTAAGTAATACAATTTATTTATAATGTTTTGAGAATAAAATATTTTAAATTGGTGTTACTGCTGCACAACTTCTAGTGATACATTTCCTAATAGAATAAAGAATTGTATTTTTAATCAATTATTTTAAAAGCTCACTATTCAAACGTATTTAAAAATTATCAGTTAATCTCAATTTACTTAATTAAATGTCTTGATATAATGGAAACTTCAATATAAACGCTTAATAATAATAATAATAATAAGTAGGTCAGAAATATATATTTATTTTATTTTCTTCAGCGCAGTAGCCTTTTTTTACTTTGAGATCTACATGGCTGGCTACCAACTGTTTTATTCAATTCAATGCTACTAACATAGTATAAATATACAGCTGAAGGTCTAGATGACTGAGTATTAAAGTTGTCTCACCTCTTAGGCTCAGTCCTGATTTTTATTACTATTAAATTGGGTCAGAAACAGCGGCTTGTGGCAAGTGACCGACTTAATGGGGGCGTAGAACGTTCTCACATCACCATCTTGTCCCTGTTACGTCACATGGTTGTTTGTTACTTGTCTAACATCATTCGGATTCCACTACTATAAACTAAAATTGTATTATCACAGTACACTCAGTTTACGGATACAAAATAACATTTACAATCTTTGACCAAAATGTAATATACTAATAAAAATGGGGGGTTAAATAAAAAAACAAATTGAAATGAAAATAACAAACCATATTCTAATTTATTTTAACATCAAACATTCCAAAATATTTACAACATGGACAACTGGGCAAACCCGAGAGTGAAAGTGTAGCTACTCTTAGTCTAAGCTTTCAAAAGTTAATTATGGTTTCTATTTTTCCTCCTTGCAGTTTGATTCTCTTTCCATATTCATTTTAACTTTATGTCTATGTATAAGTTGAACAACATCGGTGACAGACTGCATCCTTGCCTTTCTCCTTTCTTGCCGTTCAATTCTAATTATTGCTGACTGTCATATGTAAAAGTTATACATAATTCTTCTTCGTCATTATTTTATTACTGTCCTTTTCGAAATCCACAATAGTTTACAATATCAAGGACTTTTCTAAATCTACAAATGGCATGAACGTAGGCCTGTTTTTTCTTATCCACTCTTCTAAAATTAGACGCAATTTCAATATTGCTTCTCTTTGCCAAACCAAAATGATCTTCCGTAATACGCATTCTATTTGATGTTAGATTTCCTTACATACTATTTTGAACGCATGAGGTATTCAACGTAAGATATTTTTCAACACACATGAGGTAAAAGAATGGGGTATTTTATAAATTCATAATAAAATGGGAATTGTCTACATTCTGAAGATAATTACATTACGATGAAATTATTTATACTATGTCTTATACCAATTACGTTTATGTATTTTCTTTAATTACAGGATTCATAGTAAGACAACTAAAAATGATGTTGAAATGTGAAGCTATTGAGAAAACGTCATTACTAATGAGGAAGGACCGTGGAGGATTTATTTTACCAGATGCGTGTGTAATATTTATTTGTAAAGTTTGTGACAAAATATTTAGTTGCAAAAAGAAAAGAACTCACAGCAGACTCGGCGGCTTCTATAATCCTTTCCGATAAAACAAAAAGCATTGGGAAGAATTTTTTATAAAAGGACTAACAATTTTTCAGAAGAAGGAGCTCATTGTGCGTCATTTATTAGGACATTTACTTGTATATTCGAATGCACCATCATGTGAAAACTCTTAATGACGAGTTGCACACAGCAAGAATTAATAAATTTGTTCTATTTAAAGGACCATAAATTTAATTCTGGTTCTAAATTGTTTCGTAACTCGTATTAGCCACATGAATTATGTAATTAAACCAATTATTACGAAAAGAAGTGATGCGTTATTTATTTTTGTCCAGAAACATAGAAAAGTGATGGTCTAGAGAGGAGCAGAGGCTAGTGTGAGTTGTGAGTAGTGTGGGTTGTCGCTTCTACACGACCACGTGTCTACTCTCAATCGTGCTTTTTTTAAAAGGGGAACAACTATTCATATTAACAACGAGAACTTCCTGACCTATGGGTCTTCAGTACAGGTTCTTTTGCACTCATCCTATCACATATAACACTGTAATTAAAGAATTCTCACAACCTGGGAGCCAATGGATCGCCATTTTTCAGACTAGGCTGGCTGATCCTTGCATACAGTTTTTACGTAATATACCGAACGGTATTTCCCATAAAAACGTATGTTTATACTTTCTCTGTTTTATAGATAATATTTGTGTATTTAATTCATATCTTACTATTAGACTGTGTATATATTATCCAATAATGACAGAGAACAACTTAAAAGCAGTCTCACAAATTTATTATTTAAACAGGTTGATAGCTTTCGACGTTTGTCATATTCATTCTGTTGGGTTCAACTAAAACAACTTGTATAGTAATTACATGAATTATTCTTGAGTCATTAATTTAGTTTATTATAAAAAGTATATGTTACACACATTTTTTAAAAATAACTGAATAATGGTAGTGTCTGGTAGTCAAATGGTTAAAACACTAAATTAAAACATATCTCGTCTTGCCTAAATTGGCAATCGCCGTTTTCTGGGTAAATGCTTCCGCCAACCCACCGTTAAAGTGTTTTCCTAGGAACAAGTTTTAACTGTTATTATCTCTGATGTAGAAGATACTTTATACAAGTTAAATGTTACTGATACTTTTAGAAACATTATTCGCAATAATATTTCTAAATGAGGTCACAATAATTAAATAGTTGGTCGTAAGAACCAAATTTTACATAAATGTAATTAATATAGTTGTTACTTCTGTGTAATTATTTATACGCTGTAGCAGATCTGACGTTCCTCTGTATTCGTGATTTCTTAATTCCTTTAGGACGCCAGGTATTTTTCATAAAAAACACCAAAAATTGATTTTAATAGTTTTAATTTCAATCAGAGCATGAAAAAAATTATATCTGCAGGGCGTGGTTATTCTTTCGTCGTCCCGCCGACATAACCTGCTTCTCCCATCACCCCATGACGACTGCCAACGTCTCGCCAGACCACATTGTTGGCCCGAGTTGCGTCAGTTCCTCAACAATTGCAACTCGCAAGCTGGCCTGCATTGTTCATCGTAACTTCTCATGTTACAACACATAATAGCTATATAAATATACATTAAATGATACGAATAGAATATAATTTGAAAAAAATACTGATGTTTTTCTCTGCAAAAGAAACACTGGAAATTTATCCGAAAACAGTGAAAAGATTTTACTATTTCAGTTAAGTATAATGTTAGAGATTTCGGAGCACTTCACTGTATTACACTAAACTATATTCACTACAGAAGTTAGATTAAGTCCGTATTTTCTTTCCGTTAGAGGAAGTTCTCCAAACACTCCTGCAGGATAATTGTTCCAGTCATTAACAGTCCTATTTAGGAATGCGTATTTTCCGACTCTGTCTTTGCTGCCTCGCTTTTGATTGAAAGAAGTGATCTCTCCTCCTGTGCCGAGTAGACTCTTTCATTCTACCTATATTTCTGACCTTCAAAGCCTAGGTATGAAATGTGTAGCCTAGCTCTCTCTCTCTTCCAGTCCTAAGCTCTTTTTGCACCATTTCTAAGGATTCTATTTTATTCTTCCTGTACAGATCCCAGCATATTCCATAAGTGTGTGTACTAATGGCAAATGTAACATTTCCTTAGTTTTACCTCCATTAGTGTTCTCATTACAAAGTGCAAAGTGTTCCACGCTTTCCTTGTAGCGTAGTTTATCTGCTCCCAACGTACTGTTGAATACAGTTTGTCTCCTGGATCACTGTTTCTTCATCTATTTTATATTCCATGGCATATTAAATGCGCACTTTAGTAAAACTGATCCCCTTAATTTTGCTATTGTCGATTTTGGGTTTATTTCGTTTAGGCCAAGTGCTCATAATATCTAAGTCAGCTGCGTCTTGTTATTTCCTTCTAGGTTACACACTTATCTGCCGAAAATTAAGACCTTAGAATTTATACCATTTGCTAAATCATTAATAAATATGAGGAACTTAATGGGTGATCCTTGAAGGCTTCTCGATCATACAGATCCGAGTTTCTTTCGCAACTTTAACTCTCTGTAGCCAACTTTTAAGAATACTTGTGCCCAGCGAACTTCTCTGTCCTCAATGCTAGTCCCATCTAACTTCTCGATCAAGATGTCTTAATCTATCTCTTCTCTTGGTCAACGTCCTCCATGTTGTTCGCTTTTCCCCCATTCTGCTTAGAACGTTCACGTTAGTTACTCCACCCTCCTGATTCTCCTATACCATATTTAAAAAGGCTTCTATTCTTTTCTTTCTGCAATTAATTAGAAAATTAACAAAATGGTTCCCTACAGTTCAGTTACATTAGCACTAATCTCTAGATGTGCTGCCTTATAAAATAGCACATCACATATCTTAAAATTTCTATTCAGTTTTTTCTGCTCTTTTGTTTGTTTGTTTCATGTATTGCCTGGAGCTACGACAGAGGGAAGGACAGTTTCCTGGTCGCAGAACTCCAAGTAGTTAAAACTCCATTCCGTGTTCCTCAGTGTATGATTGTTTGTGTTTCCCAGTGTGTGTCCGTGTTGTGTTTATATTGACTTTTGTCTACATACACTTTCTTTTACTAATTTATTTTAAATTTATTTGTCTTTAATTATTTCCTTTGTTTTGTTCATTTTTAATTTTTAATGTATGACGTATCCTATTTCCTCAATCGAGGATTAATGGAAACAACAATAAATCTAAATCTAGAGATAGTCACAAACGTGTAACTCAATTTTAGTATTATAATATCAAAAACTGCTATATATAAAAATTTATTATAGGTGTATATATGCTTTTGTTGTGGTATTCAATCTTAAGAATACTCTGATGCAACCCTACATGTTAACCTATCTTGCGCAAGCATTTGATTCCCTTATAACTAGCACAAGCCACACCCCCTAATCTGATTATCGTATTACACCATTTACCTCCATCTTGTGTTCTTACCCCAAACACTTCCCTCTAATCCTAATTTTACAAGACCCTCGTGTCTTAAAACGTGGCCTATTCTCTTTGTCAACGTCTTCCATATTGTTCGCTTTTCCCCTGTTCTGTTTAGAACTTCCTCGTTTGAGATTCTATCCATCCATCTGCTTTCAGCATTCTCCTATAGCACCACATTTCAAAGGCCTCTATTGTTTTCCTTTCCCCAACTCCTATCGTCCACGTTTCGCATCCATATTACACCACATTCAATGCGAACAATTTTAGCAACGATTTCCTAATATTCACTCTTATATTACATGTAAGTAAATTCCTCTGCTTTTGGGAAAGCCTTCCTTGCCTGTGCTATCCTACTCTAGTTAATAAGCTTCCCAAGTAGCAGAATTCCTTAATTTCCGTCAAAATATCCCTTCCCAATCTAACAACATTTGTTATTCCACTCACTGTTTCCCATACTACACTCCATTACCTTGGTTTTCCCACTATTAATCCTCATATTAACTCTTCCTCCAGGACCACGCTCATGGCCATTTATTTTGGTAGACCAAGAGAAGGGATAATTTAATAGGCCACGTTTTAAGACACGAGGGTTTTGTAAAATTAGCATTAGATGGAAGTGTGTGGGGTAAGAACAAAAGAGGGAGGGAAAAGATGGAATACGATAAGTAGATTAGAAAGGATTATGGTTAGAACAATGTCGTGAAAGAGAATTATTGATTACTTATGACAATTGTATGAACAAAACTAAAATTCATATTAAGCAAAGTGTCTGTTCAACGATCGACTTGTACAAAGGTGAGCAGAGTGTTGACACACAATACTGTATATGTATTTTATTGCTGTGCATCATTGATAGAATTACCATACTCGAACGTTATGATTGTAACAATGAACAAATCTCCTTCAGGAAATTGTACCACATTATTAAATCAGTTAGCTTTACCCTTACATGAAATCAGAAAAATTAAACTTTATGGTGACTTTAACACCGACTTTCTATTAGAACAACAATTAGAATCCTTAACAGGTACTCCCAACCTACAAGAATCTGTAAATTTTCCTGCCCGATTCCAAAATTTAAACAGTACAACTATTGACAGTACATTGTCAATTCAGAGCATAAAAAGTATATGATAAAAACAGTATTAAACAGTTTGTCAGATCACGATTCTCCATCATTAACAAAAATTAATGCAATCATAAAATGTACCCCACATTGTGGCGTACTCTCTTAATTGTTGGGCGCCAGAGTGGATATCCTTTTAGCCAATTTGTATTAGGGAGGGGAGTTAAATAATTCTTATTTAAGGCGTAAAAATTTATTCTTAAGAAATTTTGGCGGACCGATCCTACTCAATATATTTGTTATGCCACTGGCTACTCAGCTATGAAATCCCCAAAACCTCGGGTTGACCGTGGGATGAATTTGGTCAGAAAAATGATGAATTTATTATGTCTGCGTAATCATGAGAATGTTAATGACTACCATGAGTGGAACTTATCTGGTGTTTTCCCCTTTGCGATGTCGTGTAGTCAGCTTTTCTGGACCCTGGCGGCTTCTGTCGTTTTTCATCGAGTGTCGCCTTCCGAATTTTTCCCTCGACTGTCCTCTTACGAATTTTGCCCTCAACTGTCTTCTTACGAATTTTGCCCTCGACTGTCTTCTTACGAATTTTGCCCTCGACTGCCGTCTATCTCCGCTTTCATGCACTTTAAATAGTTTTGGGCAGTCGCGCTTCTTAACGGCATAAAAACTCCAAAACTTTCCCTCGCCAGGGCATCTCCATTAGGGGTAAGTATGTGTCACAGTATGAACATTCGTCACCCTCGTGCGTCAGAAGATTCTCCAGAGGCCCGGCAGGCGCCATAGCGGGTCCTCCGCTGCTCCTTTACTCTTTCACTGGCGATTCTGCAGGCCTGTCACTCATTTCCTCCAGGTGTTCAACCCCCGGGGGTGGGTCTGGACGTTCCTTACATTCCACATGGCAACAACTCATCATTACTCACGCGATTCATTGTCTAAATCGCAGTTTAAACTAATTGCGCCTATACTTAATAACGCGCTACAACATCATTATGTTTATAGTTATTCTAAAATTGAGTCTTACAATCCCATTTGAAAAAGCAAAAACTATAAACTAATGAAAAGTCAAGTACTGTTGTGAAACTTGTTTCTGACACTATTAGTCCTGTATTAAGTTATCGTTGTACTCCATTGTAACGTTTTTTTTTTTAGAAAACAAATACAGATAACTTTTCTATCATCGTATTTCACTTTTACCTTATAAAATATTTGAGAGAGTTGTTTGGAACAGATTCTACGCTCACCTCAACAAAAATAACTTATTTAGTGACTGCCAATTCGGTTTTAGGAAAGATTATTCTACAGAAAAGCTATCTACACTCTCACTCATGAAAATCTAGAAGAATTAAAGGCACTTGTCCAAACCTGTTAAATAATAAAGAAATACATTTAAATAAGTTTGATAAATTTTTTAGAAATTTCTATAGACAATAAACTGAATTGGAAAGAGTATATTAATCAACTATTAAAAGAACTTTCCACAACTTCTTATGCTGTAAGAGTAATATTTAATTAAATGGACGTACTGTAATAAGTTATTTTTCCCGTCAGGCACGTGATAATTTTCACGACCCTGAGATTAGTGCACAATCGGTCGTTGCAGCAATCTACGGGTAAGTACCATTGTGCTTGGCAGGTCAGATGTTTTGATCGTGGACGGTCGTTGACCTGGGAGCGATCTGAAGACATCTGGCAGGGAGCTGGACTAGGAAAACCTCAGGAAGTGGGGGCAGGCCTAGGGACATAAAATAGAGTGGACGACGGTGTGGCTATGATTATTATTGATGTGACTGTGGACGGCGGTGTATTACGGTGATTGATGCTGGCCGTGACCAGCGGTGTGGTGGTGGAGATTGTTGCTGAGAACGGCGAGATGGACAGGAGTGTTGAATGAGAGTATTGCCGATTGGAGCAACAAAGGAGGTGGAAATTGCCGTGAGCGGCAAGTGAGGAACGTGGACATCTTGGCTGCCGCACAGTAAGCCCTCCCCTTCCCCTTTCTTACTGCGTGTGTGCAACGACCGACAACACAGTATTTCGCCAGTGACGGTGAACAGTCTCATATTTAGATGAACTGTACAAAATTATTGTAGTCATAGTTTAGGTTAGGTTTTAGAGTTTAAGTGAGCGGATGACTGTGAGCAACATTCCATGATTGTGGAGCCAGAGTGGGCTTTGGCCGGGTTCTAAATATTAACCCCGTGTTCAATTATTGAATAAATCATCCCCCCTTTAATTATTTCATGAAAGCCAAGACCCCTGAGAGTCTCATGCTCGGCTGGAAACTCACGTGTCTTGGCTCGACGCTGGCCGCCATCTTCTCCCTCGGGATCACGCGGTTCGCGATGGCTGTGGTATTTTTTGATATATATACATATATTATTTCTGCATATGCAGTGGCGCCCGGGCCGGCATTGCGACGAGAAAAGACCCGAGGGGGAAGGAAGCGTTACAGTACAAAGACGAAAATGAGTACATTATGCATATTTCCATTCTGTATTATCTTATTGCATCATAATAATTATCTATTACAGTCTGATGTTGATATTCAATTAATGAATTTCATAAAACCAATAATAGAGTCTCGCTTGTTTAATCTTTATTTATGAAGCAGGATTGCTTTTTTGGGGGACTAAGAACCTAAAGAGATGCAGGGAAAACCCTAGAAAACCTGCATCAGGTCGGTCGGGCATCGGTTACTATTCTCACGCCCTTCCGAATGACGGGGGACGAGTTTGCTTTTGGGTCGCAGCATTCCTATCTCCATGTCTGCTTAAGCTTCAGGAGGCAGTTGGCCGACTGATCCAATGGGATCAGCGGAAAACTCTTGCCATATGCCCAAGGTCTACGACCCCAGTACATATACCTCCTAAAATAGGTGAAGGTGTCTCGGCATATGAGAACTTTGATAAAAAGTACCCAGAGAGAGATTGCGAGCAGGCATTCCCGACATGATCAGTTGAGCCCCGCAGTTACTCAGGGGTGAAGCGCCTGCGAGGAAACTCCCCTTTAATAGCATAGGAATGGAATTGAAAAGAGGGGATGCGGGAGGTATAGCAAGGTAACCAAGGGGTTAAGTAGGGTCCCCGGGCTGTGGTTTAAGGATCCTACCCGGTGTATGCGAACGTCTGCGGCTGACGTAGTTATTACGTAACTGGCTGACTATCGCTTGCGATGTGAATGCAATTCTTGAATAAATTGGACAATTAAATTGAAAGTTAAATAGAAATTTGAATCGTACTTGTCACGGGTAACAAGTAGATGATAAATACACTGGAATTAGATTATTTGGTTCGTTCTTTTAAGAATAGTATAGGACCACGATAAGTATTCCACGGCGTATTCTGTGGCACGGAAGGTAAATAAAAAGAAGAACGCGAACATAAAATAAAGAGATTCTAGCTGGAGACGTCACAGCGGGCGGACGTGTCCTTTTCAGTCATTAAGAAGAGTAGTTGAGAAATGATTGCGGACACATTTGGTCTAAATTTACTAAACAAGTACAGGTTTCCGCCGACCGGGGGATCGCTGCAGGGTGTGGACGCCGATCCTGTTTGGAAGATTGGATCTTACTCTGAATAAATTCCATTTTTGTTTTGTCTATGTCTCGATGCTGTATCCTATTTAGACCGTCACTCCTCGGGTCCAAAACGAAACGAGTACCTTCCCTCTAGCGAAGAAGAAGAGGGTTGGGAACGTACAATGTATATATATATATATATATATATATATATATATATATCGTACTATATTAGCCCGCATACTAGACGTCAAACTATGTATAGTTGGATGTATCTACGCACATCCCAGCACCTGTTTACATTTCTGGTTAAGTGACGCCTGATGTATTTTATAATTGACGACAGATCTATACATGTAACACAATACTTTTAAACAGGTATGCTTTTTGATTATTGTGCATCTAGTGGTTATAGTTTTCAATGTAAAAAAGAGTCAAGCCAATTCAAGAACAGCTTAATCGAAAACTTCTTAAAAATGATGCATACAAGTCAGTTAATTTCCCGTTAATGCTCTTTGTAATAAACAGCAAAAATGAATAAACAATTAATTCAGATGTACACAGAATTAAAACCAGAAATGAAAACATAATTAATATAAAATCTAAGAGACTATCAATAACACTAAAATCTGTACACTATAAGGGAGGTAACAACCTTGAGCTTCCCCATACATTAAACAGCAACGAAATGAACATATAAAATTTAAGTAGCCACTTTCTTGGCCACTGCTTCTGTTCTATAAAGGAATTTGTAGGACTATGTAATTACTGACGTACCTCTAGTGGTGTAGTGGCTGCCTCAATATTAGTGTCGCCATGACCGCGAGGACCAGGTTATGACTGCTGGAGAATCCATACGCTGACCACGTGGCTCTCCAATTTCGGAACGTGTCATCCATGATGACAGCTCGCAGTCGCTGTAGAACCAAATAAAAAAGAGTAATTACTGATGTACAAATAGACATAAAAGTACCATATTAACAATGTAATAATTTATATAAAACTATTTCATATCTTCGAAGTACTGCTTCATTAAAGGATCTACGGAATATTACTATTTTGCTATGTTTGAGAAAGGTTACACAGCAAACAGGACCACAGAAATATTTGAAATTGGTGAGGTAAGTAACACAAATTCTCCAAGGTACAAGTTGAAAAACACAAATGGAAAAGTAATTAAGTGATCGAGAAGTGTATCAAGATGTCTATATTGTAGAAAAAGTGTAAAAAAAAGAATTTTAATCCAGAATCTATATGATAAGTGATTGTTTGTTTTCTCGCACAAGCATGGCTGGAACAGCTTTAATTGTTAAATACCCTGTTGTAGGGGAACATACTGCCGTATCTTTTATTTGCCACATACATGAAACGCTTACTGCATAACAATGATGGCAGCCTCTCGGGGAAAATATTCCGGAGGAAAAATAGTCCCCCATTCGAATCTCTGGGCGGGGAATACTCGGGAGGATGTCAGCAGAAAGACAAACAGTGACGTTCTACGAATCGGAGTGTGGAGTGTCAGAAGTTTAAATCGTGCTGTTAGATTATAAAATCCAAAAAGGGAAATGGAAAGGTTAAAGTTAGATATAAGATGGCAGGAAGAGCAAGATTTTTGTGGTCGGATCAATATAGGGTGATTAGCACAAAAGCGAATAGAGAGAATGCAGGGGTAGGTCTTGTAATGAATAGAAGGCTGGGGCAACCAATGAATATTATGAAATGTTACTTACGATAACGTTAGAAACAAACGGCAACCTACGAAAATAATTCAAGTTTATATGCCCACAAATGTAGCAAAGAAAAAATAAATCGAGAAAATCTACGAAGAAATCGAAGAAATAATGCAGTATACCAAGGGAAACAAGAATTTGTTTATAATGGGTGTTTGAAACTTAGTAATAGGAAAAGGGAGAGAACGTTATGTAATTGGAGAATATAGACTAGGTGAAAAGAATCAAAAGGGAGATAGGCTAGTGGAACTTAGCATTAAACGGAAATTACTAATGAAGAATACCTGCTTCAGGAATCATGAAAGAAGATTCTACACGCGGAAGAAGCCGGGGGACACGGACTGGTACGAATTAGACTATATAATGATGAAAAAGAGATATAGGAATCAAGTGCTCGACTGTAAAACGTATCTAGGAGCAGATCTAAACTCCAACCATACTCTGCTGATAATGAAATGTAGGCTTAAAATGAAAAAACTCAAGAGAAGAATTATACGAAAAAGATGGGAATTAGAAAAACTGTAACTTCAGATTTTAGAAAAAGATATCAAGAGTAGATTAATAGAGAAAGAAGGAACATTACATAAGAGAAATTGGGACTGTTAAAGGAAGAAATGACTAGTGCTGCCGACGAAAAGTAGGGAGAATAGCTCTGACTAATAGGAAAGCATGGATAACACAAGAAATAATAAAAATGATTGATGTGAGGCGTACATATAAAAATATATTTAATGTGAATGTGAAAATAGACGCAACTTATAGGGTAATCAAAAAACATTCGGTGAGAGGAAAATATTAGCAAGAAAATCAGGAGAACGAATGGGAACCAAATTCTGGATAAAGAATAAAAAGACAGAAAGATGGATCTGTTAACCAGAACAGTCAGTAAGAGGAGAAGAAGAGAAGGTGGATGATGAAGAGTTGGAGTTCAGAGTTTGACAGGGCCATGGCCGACAGACCTGATAACATTCCAGCGGATTGATAACAAACAATATCATAGCTATTTAGATTAGTTTGCGAAATCTACAAAAAGAGAGGAATATAGCAAGATTTTTTGAACAGCACAATTATCCTTATACCGAAGTAGACCGAGGCTGACAGATGAGAACAACACAGGATGGTTGCACATATTTTCCTGTAATGAGCGTTCTTTGTCTTCGTCAGCTGTCGTCGAAACGTCTCGGGAGATTAGAGAAAATGATGCGCCGGAAACGACTATGGCTCGCACCGACCTGTGATTCAATATTACGTTGATATAAATCGTTGACATTTTGGGAAGATGACGTCGTCCTCTACTCGACCAGGGAATAATTCTGTTTGTTTGGCTTGGTCATATTGGCTGGCGTCCGTCGACGTAAACATCCAGCCTCGTACTGCGGATCGAGTACAATTTATACATTCATGGAATATAGTAGAAATTAATGGTAAATAAAGTAAACAAAAATGGTGGAAGCCGAACGCGAGTCCACATTTCTTCTTCTCACCAATGGCTGCAGGGAAGAAATACTTGCATCCACGTCAACTTGATCTTCCAAGTAAATTAGTTTAAAAAGTTTTTCTCGGAAAAGTATTCATGTATTTCTTATTTTCAAGAAACAAAGAGAAACAAAAAAATTCCAAAAGTGAGAGGACCTAGTTCTATTTTTATCATCATAAAAAATTAAGTTTTTTTATTAATTTTCCGTCATTAGTTCGTCTTTGTAACTAAAAGCAAAATTTTAAAGTGTAAAAATTAAAATTAAAATCTTTTATAATTTCTTGAGAGGGGGAGAGGAACAGGTTAAACGACGGTGACCTGAAAAAGACAATTTCTCTTTAAGGGAATTGAAAAGAAGGACGTGGAAGGTAGAGTCTCCGGGCTACAGCTTAAGTATCCTACCCGGTGTTTAACAGGTCTATCAACTTTATTTGGTCAATCCGTGCCAAGTGGTCCAGGAAAAAGGAAATTGGTTTACTCGCCATCTCAGAAAAAAATAATATGTTGGCGCATTTCCTCATGATTAGACAGTTAAATCTAATTTTCTTTCAATTATATTGTGTCCGGTTGAAAAACGACAGTTGCCTTTATTGTAGCGCGTATACCGTGTTTCGTAATTACGGGTATGTACGAAATTCTGAATTATCCAGGACTGAAATCACAATGTATGTATTAAATCCTTAGACTGACTTGATGCAACCCTCTATGATAACCCATCCTGCACAAGCCTAAATATCTCCGCATAACTACAGCATGTATCCTACTCCCCAATCTACTTAGCTTATCCCATGCTTTTCTCTATCTTCTTTTATCACCTCTTACACTTAATCTATCCCTTGTCTTGGTCAACATCGATCTTCCCCTATTCTATGATTCTACCTGCCCATATGATTTGCATTATTCCTCTATACAATATCATCGGCAAAGCGTAGGGATTTTATTTCCATATTCCGTTTTAACATTCTTCATCGCCTGTCCTATTATTAAGACAAACAGGGTTATTATCTTGAACTTGAATTGAAATTACTGCTGACTGCCTTCTTATGTATAAGCATTCTTTCTGTATTTTTATTTTCCTGTCCGCTTAAATATCCTTAATAGTTTGTTCCAGTTCACATTCTGAAAGCCTTTTTCTAAATCTATAAATACCATGAACGTAATACTGTTTTTACCTATCCTGACGCAGAGTAATCACGTATTTGTTTCAAATAAACTGCAACGTGTTCATAACACTTAAGTCTACAAATTATGCGCCTCTCCTTTAACATAATATTATTTTTTCACGAAGTTGTCGATTGCAAACGAAAATTCAATTTTAATAGGCATACTTGTTCAAGAAGAAACAGTTTGCGAAGGTCAAAAATTTTGATGCTTTATATATATATATATATATATATATATATATATATATATGCTTTATATAATATATATTACAAGCTTATAAGTGATAAATGTCGTTCCTTTAACAATTTACATCCCATTAAAAATTGAATTTTTCAATTTTCTTCAATGTTTTATACTCAATATCTCTGTTGAACATAAAGACAAACATTTGTACTTTGTTCGCGAAATAGGTTTTCAAATGCAGCATACGTAGGCATATCAGTTTATTACTTCAAATACGAAGACATGTTAAAGTAATAAAACTGTTTTGATAAAAAAATATAATATTACATAAAAATTGGTGATACATATTATTCCTATTTTATGATATGGTGCGGCAACAAATGCACAGAAATAGCACCCCGCATCCTCCCACTCCCTCAAGCCAACAACAAGATAAACTCAGCCAGGAGGAGACGAGGGGAGGAGAAATAGCACCCCACTCCCTCCAAAGCCATCCCACCCACTCAAGCCACAAAAAAAAAACTCAGCCAGGAAGAGACGAGGGGAGGAGAAATAACACCCCACTCCCTCCCACCCCCTCAAGCCACCGATAAGAAAATCTAAGCTAGGAGGAGACGAGACGAGGCGAGGAGAAATAGCACCCACCTCCCACCCCTCAAGCCACATACAAGAAAAATTCAGCTAGGAGGAGATGAGAGGTGGAGAAATGGCACCCCACCCCCTCCCACCCCCTCAAGCCACCGTTAAGAAAAATTCAGCTAGGAGGAGATGAAGGGAGAAGAAATAGCACCTCCACCCCCTCCCAACCCCTCAGCTACTAACAAAAAATACGCAGCGAAAAGGAAACGAGGGGAGGAGAAAAAGCACCCCACTCCCTCCCAAGCTCTCCCCACCCCCTCTAGCCACCAACAAAAAAACTCAGCCATGATGATACGAGGGGAGGAGAAATAGCACCCCACCCCCTCCCACCCTCTAAAGCCACCTGCAAGAAAAATTAGCTAGTTGGAGACGAGGGGAGGAGAAATAGCACTCCACCCCCTCCCACCCCCTCATGCCACCGACAAGAAAAACTCAGCTAGGAGGAGACGAGGGGAGGAGAAGTAGCACCCACACCCTCCCAGCCATTCCACCCCCTCAAGCCACCAAAAAGAAAAACTCAGCTAGGAGGAGATGAGGGGAGGAGAAATATCAACCCACCCCCTCCCACCACCTCAAGCCACCGACAAGTAAAACTCAGCTAGAAGTAGATGAGGGGAGGAAAATAGGACCCACTCCCTCCCACCCCCTTAAGTCACCAACAATAAATACTCAGCCAGGAGGAGACGAGGGGAGGAGAAATAGCATCCAACCCCCTCCCACCCCCTTAAGCCATATACAAGAAAAACTCAGCTAAGAGGAGATGAGGGGAGGAAAATAGCACGCCACCCCTTCTCAACCCTCGCACCCCCTCAAGCCACCTACAAGAAAAACTAAGCTAGGAGGAGACGAGGGGAGGTGAAATAGCACCACACCTCCCTCCCACCCCTTCAAGCTACCAAAAAGAGAAACTCAGCTAGGAGGAGTCGAGGGGAGGAGAAAAAGCACCCCACTCCCTCCCACCCCCTAAAGCCAACAACAAGAAAAACTCAGCTAAGAGGAGATGAGGGGAGGAAAAATAGCACGCCACCCCCTCTCAATCCATCGCACCCCCTTAAGCCATATACAAGAAAAACTCAGCCCGGAAGAGTCCAGGGGAGGAGAAATAGCACCCCACCCCCTCCCACCCTCTAAAGCCACCTGCAAGAAAAATTAGCTAGTTGGAGACGAGGGGAGGAGAAATAGCACTCCACCCCCTCCCACCCCCTCAAGCCACCTACATGAGAAACTCAGCTAGGATTAGTCTTGGGGAAGAGAAATAGCACCTCACCCCCTCCATCCCCTCCCATCCCCTCCCACCCCCTCAAGCCACCTGCGTGGATAACTCAGCTAGGAAGAGCCGAGGGGAGGAGAAATAGCATCCAACCCCCTCCCACCCCCTTAAGCCACCTACAAGTAAAACCCTGCTAGGCGGTGACGAGGGGAGGGGAAAGCTTATGAGTTTGCGCAGTGTTATATGCAACAAGTGGGGGTACTGTCGTTGCTATGACAACCAATTTTTTATTTATATTGAAGCATCTGATTTATATTTCGCAGATTCTGATGTTATCCTTTCGAAGCGTGAGTAAGACATAACCTTTCCATATATATATACTTTTGTGCGCCAAAGTTTCATGTCAATATTTTGCATAAGTGAATTATCTGGCAGGTTACTCTTTTAAAATCTACTTAAATCAGGCAAATGCAACTGTTTTCTCAAGTTTGTTGTAGCTAGTGAAATGTACAGATGATTATAACGTGTGAACAAAGTGTACGAAGGTTAGTCAGAATTCTACAATAAAGATAAGAGTTTCAAATAATTAATATAACGTTATGTTGTCAGAATTGTTAATTTCATGTTTAAAATGTTTCATAAAATCAGTTTATAAGGATATTTAAAGATTTAAGAAAATCAATTTACAATGTTTGATAGATATTCTATAATCTTCGAATATTTACTATTCAGTCGAAACTGTTGCGGATAAAATAAAAATCTCAGGCAAGGATAATGTTATATACATAATTAAGTGTTTCAATTGTGAAGTTTGTTTCATAGGACTAAGAAAACGATTAATGGAACTCATATCAATGAATAGAAAAATATTTTCAATTTCAGCCTAAAAATTGTTCAGTTTAATATTTATAGATGATTTCATTTTTTCCAAGTTAATTTTTCTTTTCAACTAAGGTTTCAGTGCGAAACTGTCATAAATAGTCATTTCAACCGAATATTTTGTACGTTGTGCGCTTTAAAAGATTTTAGTTTGTATTTCATTAAACAATTTGGAAGTCACGTTTCACGAAACGTTATATCAGTGTCTTTTGTACGTCGTCTTTGTGTAATTATGTTTTTGTACTATTATATTTCCTTTAATTTAATATTCTACTTGAAACCCAACCCTCCTTCAGACAAAAATTTTTCCAAAATGTTTAAACAAAAACCATCTCCAATCCTGGCAGTAAAATCCTCGCCCCAATTTCTTTCTCCATCCGCTCCCATTAGCAGACTTCTGTATCGTGTAAACAACCCATCCACTTAATATGCTCCTTCGGAATAGACAGATCAATAGTAACATTCCAAAGTCGGCTCTCATCAATAAATGAAATAAAGATCTTTCAAGTTGTTTCATCAATGTAACAGTTTAATAACAACAGCAGAGTCGATTTATCGGAACTCGTCACTTTCTCCAATAAATTTTTTGAGTAAACAATAAAATCACACAATTTGTTAGCAAACTATTTCATTTATATTTAATTCATTTATTATTATTTTTCCATATTTGTGGTGTTCAGAATTTAAGAAACAGTTATAATTTTGAATACACAATAATTCGTTAAAATAAATATAGTTTTGGGTTAAATTTCTATCTTAAATGGATGTTGTTCTTGTGGTATTCAGTCCTAAGACTGGTTTGATGTAACCCTCCAAGCTACCCTATTTTGCGCAAGCATTTTCGTTGCCTTATAACTAGCACGCCCCAAATCCTCCCTAATATGCTTAGCGTATTCCATCTTTGTCCTCCCTCTTCTGTTCTCACCCCACACACTTCCCTCTAATGCTAATTTTACAAGACCCTCGTGTCTTAAAACGTGGCCTATTAATCTACTCCTTCTCTTAGTCAACGTCGCCCAGATTGTTTGATCTCTTCCCTACTCTGTTTGGAACTTTCTCGTTTGTGATTTTATCCAGCCATCTAATTTTCAGTATTCACATATAGCGCCACATTTCAAACGCTTCTATTGTTTTTTCCTTTCCCTAACTCCTATCGTCCACGTTTCGCACCCATATAACGCCACGCTCCGCAACGATTTCCTAATATTCACACTTATATTACCTGTAAGTAAATCCCTCTTTTTCTCGAAAGCCTTCCTCTCCTGTGCTATCCTACTCTTTATGTCTACTATACTTCTACCATCCCTAGTTATTACGCTTCCCAAGTAGCAGAATTTCTTAACTTCAGTTAAAATATCTGTGGCTATATTCTGTTTTCCTAATTTTGTTTGATTTTGTAAATTCTTGTTTACTTGCCTGATGAAGCGTGGAATATGTATTAATTAAATATCAAATTCTTTGCTGACAAATTGGCCGTTTTATTTCATTGTTGATAATTAACGGAATTTTGAATTATTTAGGAAAGCATGCAATGGGAGAATATGGCAGCCGACGGTTAACGAATCAAGGAAACTTGAATGATGTAGATGAGTCCTTGAGATGGCTGCAGGAGAAGTCTCGCCCTCGTAAGCACACATCTGCAGTTGCAGTTTATTTTTCAGGTGATCCCGTTTAATAGCGGAGGAAGGGAATTTGAAAGCACACTTCGCAATGTTTTACTTTCTGTATGACTTTTTATTTCCTTAACAACTTGAATTTGTATTTCCCCAGCCTAAGTTCTGTTTTTTACGGTGAGATGAGATGCCGCTGAGGAACAACGTTCAAAGGTGTCCATGTACATGTATTTAGATAAGTTTACAGCCTCGCGTTAATTGAAAACGTCCGCCAGCTTCCACGAAAAGCCACGCTCTAGACACGATCGATATGCGCGTTGTTACACGTCTGTTGCGTTTCATATTGCACAAACATGTTTGAACTGGAGGCCTTTACCGTCATCGTCACTTGACCGCGCACGGGCAATACAATATAAAACTAAGTTATTAATTGTTCAACGAAAATTGGCCCCCGTCCAGGTACAAGTAATATGGGGGGAAATAAACTGGCATGCGCGGGGACGAAGAACATATAGCAAACCGCTAAATTATGAGGATTTATGAAATAAAAGTTGAGTCAATATAAAATTAACAGAGCTAACACGTCATAAATAATTTAATACAAATTTCATTCTTTTTCGGACTTTTAGAGTTGCGAAACTATAAGGCAATAAATATTCAATTCTTGTATAATGACATTATAGAAATTTTGTCCTCATCTTTAATATCTATCTGTATCAAAATTGTTATCTATTACTCCTGAGAATTTTTTACTAAGTTCTTTCTAGATACAGATTTTAATAGACAATGCGATTTTTTTATAAAACATAATTTTTAATTAGTGTAGTTTGGTTTACTTTGTCCCTAATCGTCCACGACGCTAAATTTATCTGCTTCTGCGTACACATTTAAAATTTACAAAATGATGTCTACAAATATCGAAGAAACATCGTGAATTATTAACAAATAATAATTTTGTTTGCAGAAAAATCGGTTGCATATTAACATTTATTTCAAGATGTCAGATTATTGTTTTTTAGAACAAAACCTTTCCTTCATTATAAGTCGGCAGTTAAATTCTAGTACATTATTTATCAGCAAACTGTTTTACTTGAGAGGATCTAAATTGTCCTTCCTACCTCCAAACTGTTTCAGCGAATAATAAGCTCCGTTCTTTAACAGAGATTTGCAACTCTTTATAAATACAAATTGTGCCTTTCACGTTTTTAATTCCTTTCAAGTGTGTTGTGTATAGTTTTATACCGGAATGACGCAGGCTTGTTTCAAAGAGGCTTAGACGATGTTTTACAGAGCGACTTCAAGTGTTGTATAAATGCTTGACCTGTTTACTTTATATATTTTGCTCCATACAAAATTTATAATTTCTAGAATTTACGTACAACGCAATTGCGATTTCATTAATGTTTTTGAGCTTACGGCTAATTCTACGTCACATATGAGATTGTTGTATTTTTTATTACAATAATAATGTCTATTTATTTATCGGGAGAAAGACTAATTTAACTGGTTTTCTGGGGTTGCACAGGAATTCGTTCAAGTTGCGCGTGTTTATTAATTTACTAACATATCACAAGTACATTATTAAAATAGGACTAAATTCATATGTTGCATCTTTACTCGATATAGGGAGTTCGTTACGATCTCTAGAATTAGCGGAGGTCACTTTGATAACGTTTCATGCCGTTTTTCTTTTACTTTCCGAATTAGCCATATATTTTGCTTTATCTAATTTTTTGCAAAAGTGATAACTTTCTTATAAATAATTTATATTTAATATAAAAGTTTTTAAATTCAACGCTTGTATCTCTTTTAATGCATGAAGACAACAAAGGCTTTCACGTGATATTACAATACCTTCAGTAATCCACGTACTGCTTTTAGTTTGTTTCTTTTCACTTAATTCGGTGCAACAATTACAAAAACAGAAAAAATAATAAACAAATTTAGGAAACATATTATTTGGATTCGACTAGATTTCTGTGTCAAGGATTATATTCCAAGAAGTTGACCCGAAATTAACTTCGCTTTTTTTCAAATTTAATTCACAAAGACGTCTTCCGCGTGTAGGTGTTTCAGGTGTTTTACAAGGGAACAGTTCACTATATATGCGCCTTTATGCTCTGATAACACAGAATTAATGATATATACGTTACTTTATTGGCGGTCTAAGCTTATATTAGTAACAGGAAATAAGTTAGTTTAATGTTGCAATACTTCCTTGTGTCCGTTAAAAGAGTCGATGATGAAATCACATTGGGGATAATTACATATTTCCCATAAGACAATAATTTAATTGTTGTTGTTGTGGTATTCAGTCATAAGACTGGTCTGATGTAACTTTCTATGCTAACCTATATTGCGCAAGTCTTTTCATTTTCACATAACTAGCACATCCCATACCCTTTCTAATCTGCTTGGCGTATTCCTTCCTTGGCCTCCCTCTTCTGCTCTTACAGAATACACTGCCCTCTAATGATAATTTTACAAGATCCCCATGTCTTAAGACGTGGCCTATTAATTTACCCCTTCAACGTCCTCCATGTTAATCGCTCTACTTCCAATTTCTTGTTGCAGATTCTATCCACCCATCTGATTTTCAGCATTCTCCTAAAGCACCACATTTCAAACGATTCTATTATTTTCTCTTAAGCAACTCCTATTGTCCACATTTCGTACGCATACCATGCCACGCTACATTCCAACATTTTTAGCTACGATTTCCTTATATTCACACTTATATTACTCGTAAGTAAATTCTTGTCTGTTACGAAAGCTATCCTGTGCTATCCAGTTATTACGCTGTCCAAGTAGCATAATTCCTGCACTTCTTAAAATTATCCCTTCCCAATCAAACACCATTTTTATTCCTTTATTCCCCATACTCTATTAATCCTTATGCTGTACTCTTCTTCCAAGACCACGTTAATAATTATTTTTTCCAAGTTTTCTTACTACAATATCATCAACAAAGCGTAGGGGTTTTTTTCCCCTTGCTGTATGATTAAATTAAAACCGATTATAGAAAAGGTCACATTTTTGGTAGATATTTTGTTATTGTGTGAAGCGTTGAAGGAAATAGGTAACAAAAACATCTTTCTGATAGTATCAGTTCATTATCTCTGTAACTAACTTTAATTTTCCCCAACGATTCAGCAATTGTTTCTTCAAAACGTCATCTTCAACATTCACACACCCTGTTCATTGCCTGGACGTGTGTTTCTGTACACTGGACATTTTAAGAGCTGACACAGAATAGGGATCAACGCAATATAAGTTACACTATTAGTGGCAAGTAGGGATGGGATCGAAATAACGTAACAGTTATAAATAACCTGTTACCAGAATATAACTGTTACAGAAATAACATGTTACTGAAAATACTGTTATTTTAGTAACACCCAGCTGATACTCATAATGCCGTTGTTTACTTCACTACTGGCAGACAGCGAACTTAAGGAGCGCCATGTGCGCCCCTACCTGGCCAGTGTGGAACTAAATATAACAGGTTGAGCGGAACCTGTTAAATTTAACAGGTTACATTTAACAGAACGGCTTATTACTGGGTAACAGAATACGGCGTAACAGCGTTATAATGATGTGTTGCGTCTGTGTTTTTAACTTTTAAATTGTTGTAAGATAATCTCATTTCATTCGTTCCAAATTTGACATGTGCATTGACGTAATTAATGGAGTAAGAATTTATAAAAATAATATTAATAACTTTATTAAAATTTTCAATATGATGTGGCAACTTGATAGCCTTTCTTTGAAAATTGGGATATTAGACCCGTAATTACGAACTCTTCCAGCATGTTAATTTTTTATACTAATTGGTAATAATTTCATCTTAACATCTTTAAAATGAATAGGGTGCTTAAGTTCTATTTAATTGGTAAAATTTAAATTTTGTTGAAAATTATTGAAAATTTTGATTGAATTATCTAATTTATTTTTTGGAATGATAAAAAAAATATATCATCATTCTACACAGAAGAGAGTAAAACACGCCTTGTAGACAGACGCAACACATCAATATAACGCTATTCCGTCGTATTCTGTTACCCAGTAATACGTTCCGCTAAACCGTTCTGTTAAATGTAACAGGTTCCGCTCAACCTGTTATTTTTAGTTCCACACTGGCCCGTCAGAGCGCATAGCGCTCCATAAGCTGTCTGCTCGACACTGGCTAGACCTTGACGAAATTAATTAAACAGGTTATAAAAAGTTGGAGAAGATTGTATTTAAAAGTTACAAGGAAAATATTCATGTTAAAAGTAATATAATATTGGTTTAATTTAAGTAAATACCATTTCAATGCATTTCCTATGTGATCAATATTATGCAATCCTCAAGGAATAGAATTAAATATTTCAAGAATAAACTTAAACTTTCATTAATATAATAGCATAAGTTAGTCATACTTTCTTCTCATATTTTCTTTCAATAAATCAATTGTCTGGAATTATCTTCAATTATAAATTAATGAAGTTTTACTTGATTTACTTTTACTGTTAATTAGTTAGTAGCTTCAAACGTCTTTTTTTATTTTGTATGAATAATTATTTTTATCCTTTTTAGTTTCCTTTTCTGTCCTTATCGTGAATACATGATATTATATTGTGATGATTTAACAACGTTCAGAGTATATTCCTTATAAAAATAAAGATAATTATCTAGGTACGTGCGGCACACGAGGGCGATTATAATGGGCGCAGTTAAGGAGGTTATATATATATCACCATGTGCTGAAATCTATGTGTATTAAAATAACCTGTTACTGGAATCTGTTATTTCCTTGTAACTGTTCCCTTGGTCTCCCACGAGCCGACAATGATTGATATTTGGACAACAATAACTTCATGCACCGATACTTAGAACTGTAAAAGGAAAATATCCAAGGAAGCTCGGGGTTTTCAATAAAACATAATGCAATTATTTCAAGTTTCGCAAAGGCGCGGGAGTCCCAGGGACTCCACGTCGGCAGTTAAGGGTTAAAACAATCCAAACTTCCGAAAGTCTAAAGTAAGGTAGATGTTATATATAGGAATGGTTGAGTGAACCCTGAAAGACGAAGACCTAATTGTATGGGATGGCGGAGGAGGACGGAAGGGAAGAGGAGTCACTAAGAAGCTGCAACCACAGAAAACGGTTGATTTTTATCTACAAGGACCTTCGACGTACTTCCACGGGAGAGGTAATTGGGAGTGATCGTGCCGAATGTTAAGGATTGGTATGATGCTCCCAATTACATTTTCCTCGGAAGAGAAATTGGTCAGCTATGAGAGAGACGCGACGTGGGGAAAGAGAGGAAGAAGATGAGAGGTGATTGGTTACTACCCAACATGTGTTAACATTGTCATTGCAAACTCTGTACGGCCTCGGTTTGAGAATATATTGGATCTAAATAACTACGAGGAAGAAGTAAACTGAAACACGAGTGAAAACATTGTTACAAGAAGACAATATGTCCATGTTTAATTTAAATTGATTCAGAACAAGAAAATAGAGGTAGATTCACGGCCGTCTTATATTCCTAAAGTTTATCGATGCAACCATCGAAACTTGGCAGACATTTGCTTTTACTTATATTAACGGTACGTAAGTTCCTCTTTTTAGCGAAAGGCTTCCTTGCATGTGCCATCCTACACTTTATATCTACTATACTTCTAGCATCCCCATTCCCTATTATTATACTTCCCAAGTCCCTCTATTAATCCTCATATTGAACTGTTTGTCCAGGATTCCCCTTCAGAATTTTGGTCAGAAATTTTGCTCGCGCCTCCTCCATCTTATCCATTTCTAACGGTTTGTATAAAGTACACTAAGATGTCTGTTAAACAAGGTTATGATTAAATATTCGAAAAATATAGACGATATAGATTCATTCAGTATGATTACCATATAACGAACGCAACCTTTCTTCCACATATGTTTATCCTTATGAAGTGGATGAGGGAATTTTTAAGTGGGATACTGTAGTGAACATAGCCTAATCAGTTAATAGTGGGTTACTTCATTTTATTTTCGTGTAAATAATTTAGATGAAACATATTTTGTGATCAGTCCACTTGAGGTATCGAGGATCGTGACCAAACAAAATCTCCTTTCAATATACGGCATGTGAAATACTGGCCAATGCTTATAAATTATGCAAGGGGATTTACCTGAGAGCACGTGATTATTGCTCTACCGAGAACAAATATTTTCATTTCGAAAATCCGTCATGCCACATCTCCTCCTCCTCCCCTCCCCTTCCCTTCTCTTTCTTCATAAGCGTATGGAGTTTAATTCATTGTGTTTAATTCATACATACATGTTAGCTGATTGCAGGTTGTTTTGTTGCAGCATCCGGAGCCTGGCGATGCTGCCCCATGATCATAACGTGGTGAGTGTTCACTATTTATTGCTCCTCTTCCACAATGAACGCACAACTTTGCGAATCGCCGTAACTCATAACAGTTAATTTGTCAGTATTTATGTCGTTGTCCATCACGAGGCTGAAATGGATGAAGCCAATCCCTATTGGCTCCTTCCCGTACGTGATGATTGAATTTTGGTAAATGATTTTTGTTTCCCCCAGTCTCTATGAAACCTCTTCGAAGGTTTTTCTCTACAACAGAAGTCTGTCCTGTTTTCTAATAAGGAAATAGTGTTCCACACATTGTCCCTGCAGTATCGTATTCAGTAGATTTTTAAAAACTGTTATTATTGTGCTTCAAATCATATCACTAGCGAGAACGAGGAATCTCTTTGTATATTGCCGCGTCTCAGATTCTTTTATTAAATTAATTATTTTCCTGATATTTGTGTTTCGTATGTTTAAAATATGTATAATCTATAATATATAATTCGTGGAAAAAGTATAACATATATGATATGTACTAATCAAAGTCCCACAAAGAATGTGATCCAAAGTGTGCTGGGTGTTGACTGTTTCCTGCAGCACTGAATTCTGTCCTGTCGATGCACCCTAACGAGTTGAACGGAAAACCTGCCTAATCCAAGGCAGTGAGTGTTATGAGCTCTCAACAGTCAGGGGAAAACCGTCGTTCGCCGACTTTTCTCGTTACAACATAAAATTGAGCATGCGAAAAATGGTTGTTTACGGTGATTATATGAAGAGTAAAACCTTTTTTTTTATATTTGACTGTGGCTTCAGATCATTGCTTTGGTTCTAGCAGGACAATAAGGATCAGACGCGAAAAAACGTCAGTCATTTATATTTTTTTAATGCAATTGTTTCCCATGCCAAAAATGTCTGCCTTTATTAAAGAAGGAAATAAGACGAGTCTTTAAATGAAAATTGTTTTAAAACAATCTGTCCTTCACGGTTGTGCATTAGGAAGCGCGTAATTGCACAATAACGAACAATGCGAATCATTAGAATTGCTCCACAACTCTTAGGTTCGCTCTGCAAATTCTCCAGTCCTTGTGAAACCGCATGGATTTCCTTCAGTAGTAGAAAACACTTTTATTTCCTTTGCAACTTTTTATGAATTACTTTGGAAAGAATCTTCCAGCATGTGGTTTTAAAATAATTTATCATAAACAGATTTATATTTCAGATTATAACAATTCTAATTCACTTTATTAGATAACACGAAATGTATATGTTCGTTTCATAATTGAAATTATCAATGAACCAAGCATTCATTAGAGAATAACTTTCAATTATTATTATTAATACGTTTTAATAATAAATCATGAATAGTGACACGTGTAAACCGTTTAAGCCATGGTCAGGTTAACTAAAAAATTCTAAGGTGTGAGTTATTCAATTTTGCAATTATAATTCTATTATGAATATATTTTGCAACTTTTAATTTTATTAAAATATATTTCCAACAAATTTGAATGGGAATTTAATGCATAAGGTCGGCCGTTCAGTATCATGGCTTGGACATAGTTCACGGACAAAACATACACTCATAATGTAAAGTTTTGTTTTCTTTATACCTCGCCGCGTGTAATAGTGAATTGCAACAACTTCTTAGTTCGTTGTGGAAAAATCTGCCATTAATCGTTGATGCATGAACGTAAATACAGCACGACTGCAAATACCTCAAATCAGGGCCGTATATTACATTAAACATGTTCTTAAAAGAACAGAATGGAAAAAAAATAGTTCGGACCAGGAAATCAAACCCGCTTACCGGGCGGCTACTCTACAATGAGCAGGACTCGATGCGAGATCCGTCAACCCTTTATACCTTAAGGTCAGGTCTTCTACAGTTAAATAAGCACATTAATCACGTACTAACTCCAAGAATCACTTAAGACTGGACATAATTTTAATTTAAAATTGATATTTTTCCATTTTGTCCTTCTAAACTCTGCTTCATTGCTTTTATGAGTTGAGCTTCGATTAAAGACTTTCATATCTGTTTGAAATTAAAGATTTTCCTTTTACATAATTTTATTATGTGGGTACAATGTTCCCTGTGAAAACCTCACTCTATAATAATATATATTGTGGTACGCTATTGTCGTGTACCACATTAGATGAATTTTATTAATATTTTTTCTTCTTATTGTAATGTATATAAGTATATAGACCTAAGCAGTACGAACTCGCGAACATGAATGAACGCGTTAGGTTAATCAAATGACGAATCATAGTCATCTTATGGACCAGAAAACGGAAACATTAACGTTCGGTACGATGTGATTGGAAAAGGTAGCTTGAATAACCATCAGTCCGACTAAAACTTCTGTGAAGGTAAGTCAGCAGACGCTATCAAAATTCAAGTGCGAGTCCCCATGCAGCCCAGGAGTAACGCTCAACCTCCCTCCGACGTTTGGAAGACTCTACAAGCAGCCAGAAAGGACGTCCGGGTTCATCAACAACGCATTATTATTCCTCGCCTCTGGTCGCTTCTCCATATTTTCTTAATAAAAGTAATTCATGTTCCCGATTTAGTAAGCTAGGGTCCCATAATATCTATCGTTGTATAAATCCCTTTATGTTAAAATTAAATGTTATAATTTTTTTATCCTTTATATTGAACAAAATATTAATCGTCACAATTTAAATTCATCTCCCCCACCATCCTAATAATTAAAACCGTTACCACAATATTGAAGACGATCGGTCGTTTCTGGTCGGCTCAGCTCTGCGTCGATATTGGTTTTTGAATATTGAGGGCGCCAGGTATTTTATACCCAAATTAATATAAAAGTTTAATTCAAATCAGAGAACGAAGTTGGTAATCTGAAGCAGGGCGTGGTCACTCACTCATCCTTAACTCAATTATTTAAAAAACGACGACACAGTATTATACAGGATTCGGCTCCAATTATTCGTGGCCTACTCTTTCGCCTTTATACGCCTCGTGGCGGCTAAACTTTGCAGTCCACGAAACACGTCTTTCATCTCCACTAAACCATCAACGACTGTCAAAATTCGTCGATGTAAATTAATTAAACACTTTAACTACTTCTCGTCGTATCACCACCTGAATCTGTACTTGATTCGATAGTTCTCACATTCCGAAACACCTTCACCTATTTTACGGAGATATAAGTACTGGGGTCGAAGACCTTGGGCATAAGGCGAGAGTTGTCCGCTGATCCCATTGGATCAGTCGACCAACTGATTCCTAAACCTGGAGTAGACAAGGAGAAAGGGAATGCTGCGACACCACAGTAAACTCGTCTCCTGTCATTCGGAAGGGACTGTGAATAGTGCCCAACGTCCGACCTACCTGATGCAGGTTTTCTGGGGTTTTCCCTGCATCTCACAGGTGAAATACCGGGTAAGTAAACTATAGCCCGCGGGCCGTAGTCATCTATTTGGCTACCTTCAACATCTGCCCTTTGCAATACCCTTACTATGCCATTCAAGGGGACTTTCTATTTTCAGTATCACCCAAAACACCATCAGAGTCTGAGTAATGAGTATTATATAAATTAGGAATTAGCGACCTGTTTAACAGACTTTTACAAAATAATTTAAGAATTCTTTGGTTAGACTGTAGTCGACCACTAGTATTGGTCCCTGTGATGAGGATATGAAAACAAAGATCCTTCAAACGAAGACTAGTGAAAAGATAAAATTAACAAAAATAAATTTCTAATCCATTATATAATATGTATAATTGCGAATGTAAAAAAATTCATAAAATAATATTTCTTTATCGAAAATAATAGCATTATGAAAATTCAATGAGTGGTTCGATACAGTGTTTGGTAATATGAGACTTGACAGAGATCTCCGAGTCTGTAGAACAGTTATTACCTGATAACCTATGCACAACATTGTCACAGTCAAAAGCACTTTTGAATCTGATTGTTTTTAACAAAGAATGATGAAGAATTGTCAGGTCACCGAAATACTGAATAATTTTTTGAACTGTTGAATATTGAAAGCAATGAATTTACTGGTAGTATAAAACATGATACTTTATCAGTTAACAAATTATATCATGGATTATTAAAATAGTCGTTGTTAATTATATCTTTTTGCTATTATTTGTTTGCATGATCTATGTTTCCACGTGCTCATTTGGTCACAAATATTGAGAATGACCACAATTAATAGTCGAAACGTCTATAGTGTAAGTATAAAATTCTACAAAACTTATTGTTATTCACAGACGTTAATTGTTATTATAATCAATAATTATGCATAACCTCTTATATTAACAAAGAGAATCACGCGTGAAAACATCACAATATACCGCAATAAAGAACGGTAATGGGAACCTAAGTAGGAGTCCGCAAACGCAAACAATTCTTGCTTTCTCTGACTTTTTTACTAGAGAGTAGTTCAATAGGGAAAATGGTTTATTCCAACCGCAAATGAATTAAACGGAATGAATATTGTTGTAGCAGATGTGTTCATAAGAGATTAAGCTTTTGTAAGACAGAAAACTCTACTTCATGCACAGAAAGATATATATATATATATATATATCGTAACATGTAAAGCAACGCAAGCCGGGGATGTAGCTTGCAGGTGGCTACTTGTCGGGACTCATTGTCGTTGGGCTGACGTAAGGGGAAGCGTACAGAGCAGTCGTGAGGGTGTCGTTGTACAGGAAAGTCGTGTTTCGTTCAGTTATGGATGGATGAGTGACCACGCCCTGTTTAATTTATAATTTTCGTGCTCCGAATCTGAATTAAAATCTGGAATTAATCTTTTGAAAATTTTCTGAAAAAAAAATACCAGGCGCCCCATAAAATGGTATATCAACGAAGAGCTGAGCTGAACGGGAAACGACTGATCTGCTACAATATCTATATCTATATATATATATATATATATTTGTGTGTGTGTGTGTGTACTAGGGGCTATCTTGAGGTCGAGGGACACAGTTATTGCAACACAAAAATTGCAAAAATAGAAAAATACCTACGTTGAAAGGGAGACATTTGTAAAGCATGCATCAGTTACCATTGTTAATTTATGTAAAAACATGAAAAATATTGACGTTCACAACCTGTTTTGGATTATCGTTATTAGCAATCGATAATACTTACTGAGTGTACATAAAATTAATGTTAGGTAGGTAAAAGTAAGTCCAATTTGTAAGTTACGCCAACCCAGTGCTCTACTTAGAAAAACTAACTTCGCGCTGCAAAAAAAAATAGCCGCCATTTTTGAACCGTTAACAATATAAATGAAACCGGCTTATTTTTGAAGTGCTGGACCACTCGCCATGGATGGATCCAACGCAGCCTCGTACACACAAAGCAAATTCCTGTGAAACATTTGCAGATCTTCGTGAAGCAGGTGTTTGAGCCGCAGGGATGAGGACGAGCTTGTAAACACTGTCATTCGTAAGATCGTCACATTCGCTGCACAGTAACACCTAGCAAAGTGCAAATCCACAATCGTACGCCTTGGGAAACAACCTCCAAAATACACGGCCGCATTGTGCCCATGATTTCGTTTACTTTGCCACAAACATTGCCAGGACCAAGACAGATACTTGGTATCCATTAATTAGATTCCATAGAAGCCGACGCCCAAATATGGACGCAGATTAGCCAAGCCACATTTGGACGGGTGCGGAATGGACGCGTTTTCCGGTCCCGCAAGATACACTCCATGTTATAATCTTAATCGAGTAATAAATTCGTATCATTCGTAAATTAAACACGTTGATTTCAAAATCATAATTTGATAATATTGATTTATTAATTTCATCATGCGTCATTTCAAAATTTTGTAGTATTTATTTAATATATGTCAAATTTGTTCAAGATTTACGAAAGTAATACAAAAACGTATCACTTAAAAATAGTAAAAAGTGGTCCAGAAAGAGGGGACATGATGATTGCCACATCTCTCGGAAAAATTAATAATTTGTTACCACATTCCCTCATATTTTGGCAGTTCAACACTAATTTTTCTTCGTTTATATTGTGTCTGATTCTAAAATGATTGACGCTTTTGTTGTCGCGTTTGCTGTCTGGTATATACGATTTTCTAAATTATTATACAGGAATGTGTTGTTGTATTCTTTTCAGATAAACTGTATCCTGTTTCGTACATTCAGACCCACAAACTAAATCTCTATTTGCTTAATAATATTTTGCCATGAACTCTGTGTAACACGAAGTTGTCCATTTCAATAAAGAAACTTCAATTTTAGTAGGTTTATTTTTTGAAGAAGAAACAGTTTCCAAACCTTAATATTTTTATCTTTTAATACATAATGATATACATCATCAGAGGTAAGTGACGTACCATTTACACATAACAACCTTTTAAAATAGGAATTTTCAAAATTTATGAGTTGTTATACCTCCCATAATAACTACACATGGTAGAAGTATAGTAGACATAAAGACGATGATAACATAGGCAAGGAATGCTTTCCCGAAAAAGAAGAATTTGCTTACGGGTAAAATAAGTGTGAATATTAGGAAATCGTTGCTAAAAAATGCGTATGGAGCGTGGCGTTACATGGGTGCGAAACGTGGACGATAGGAGCTCCGGAAAGGAAAAGAATAGAAGCCTTTGAAATGTGGTGCAGTAGGCGAATGCTGAAAATCAGATGAGTGGATAGAGTAACTAACGAGGAAGTTCTACACAGAATAGAGGAAAAGCGAACAATATGGAGGACGTTGCTCAAGAGAAAAGATAGATTAATAGGCCACGTTTTAAGGTACGAGGGTCTTGTAAAATTAGGATTAGAAGGAAGTGTGTGGGGTAAGAACACAAGAAAGAGGCCAAGGTTGGAATACGTTAAAGAGTTTGGGAGGATGTGGGTTGTGTTAGTTATGAGGAAATGAAAAGGCTTGCGCAAGATATGTTAGCATGAAGGGTTGCATCAGACTAATCTTAGGACTGAATACCACAACAACAAACCTCTGTTGTGCATGAGCATAAAAATCTTAGTTTTATATTTAATGGATATCTATAATTTCAATTTACAGTATAAATATCAATTTTGAGATTTAACTCGAAGTTGATATAAGAATTTCTTAGACATAGCAAGAAATGTTTGATTTCCGGATGTTTGATAAGTGGGTTTGTTAATAGAATACTTTAATTATTTAGACAGGCTAAACTAAGGAAACTATTTTGATAGCAAGATAATGAATTAAGTAACTATTTGTCAGAAATATTATTGGATTATTACGTAATTTTAAATTAAAAAATCGTATTGCAATACAGAAATATTAAAAATAAATGTATTTAAGTCATATATAATGGCATTATTTCGCGGAACTGAATTTACATTACATTAACAATTAATTAATCATTAGGTTTTTATGTTGATATTTAATTGCGTCATTAAAGGTTCGTCCGGTCACCGTGGGAAATTCCAGGCGAGTATGTTTCTTTAATATTCTTTTTATGGGCACCTATAGTTTTCATTCTTTTGAAAGGAACTACTTTGTCATGCGGGGTTGACAAATTATAATACGTACTTCTTTGTTTTGTAGAGCTACGTCATTACTGATGTTCAAAAATGCACGTTACTGAGTTCTTGTTTTGAAGTGTCAATGATACAACTCTTGAAAATTTGTGAAATTAACTTTCTGCTGACGATGATGTATTTTGACACTTTTACAGAGCTTCTGATTGCGTTATAAAACAGTGAAATGATTTAGTTCTTTTTATTTAGAGAATCATCCAGATCTTTCCGCCCCGAACCCTTTAAAGTGTGGCATCATCACCTGCACAAATTATATTCCGCTGCGTCCCGTCCCGTTCAAGTGTGGCCCAGGTTGTAGGAAGTCGTGACGGGTCGGAGGAGGTAAGAGGGAGTGTCTGGCGACTTGAATTCATGGTAGGGAGACGCCACACTGCTTCAGAGGCACGACTGATGGAGGATGGTGGAAGTTGTAATTAATTGGTGACCAAGCCCTGATAGATTTTTTAATGATAGTTATAAATATATTTAAAAAATAATTTCCTTTTGGTGATTTTCCTTGTTAAAATTACTTGGCACCCATATTACTAACTGAAATTAAACGAAAAACTGAGAAATACAATATAATATAATATATAATACTTGTAAATATTAGCAACTCCGAAAGTCAGGTGTCAGGTGACACCACAACTAGGGCCAGTTATCCAATTTGACACCTGGTTTCTGTCAATGTTCTTGGTAACTTCGGCAAACTGAGGGCAATGTCAACGAAATCATTGACACATGTTTCCGAAGACTTTCTGAAATGTCCGTGATTTTAATTATTAAATAAATCACATTAAAATAAATGAACTAATTTAACATTATTTAAATTTACTGAAGTGAAATGTGTCGTCCGTATCGGGAATAGAACCTGAGATCGCTTAATATTCCAGCCACTTTGGCGGTCTTTACGTCTGTATAGTTTAAATTGAACGAGTGTGCTGAGTGTCAGGAACAATAAATGTAATATTATTTTAAATGTCTGCTTGTGGCTATTGAATGTAATATTACTATAATATAAATTAATAATTATTTTAGATTGCTCTGAGACGGTTTTTAGCGATGTCTGGCAGCCATCAGGTGTATTCCTGCTACGTGACGTCATCGGGCCGGGGAATGTTCATTTCACGTTTCATCTGCGAAGTAGTACATAACTTCATCATCAACGAATTGAGACGGAGCCTTCGATTAGATAGCTCACGTTCTTCTTCAATGGATATTGAGTGTACATTGATGAAAGGTGGTCTCAATATTTTAAGTAGCACACGATGCTGTTAATGGCAAGTTTCACTCGTGCTCCGCGTGAAATGGCTATATAAACCGCAAAAATGTTTCGAAACTACATCAACTTAAATTTCGAATCAAATATTTAAATCACACCGTAAATATTACTTACAAAAGATCAAATTAACCGTTAAATTGAAATCTCGCAAATTTTACCTACAGATATTTTCGCAAATAACAAAGAAAAACTTTGCACACATTTAGGATGTACATGCCACAATATCATATTTATAGTCCATTTAAAAAAAGTCTCAAGACAAGTAAATATTCATGATTAAAATATGTTCGTTAATCTGACTAAGAAAGCAATATAGCCAAGTTTCTGCCTTGGGTGGAAAATATATACTAGGAAATGGTACAATTAACTTTGAGGGCATATTAGAAAATATAAATGAAATTTAATCTAATATATATTAGACTGAAAATTAATATTAGAAATAAAGTTCGGATGAAAGACTTAGAGAATTTTGCTATGATCGACGAGAAAAGTCTTTGGCAAGGGAAAAATGAATCGTAAATAGTAGAGTCTAATAAAGAATTATTTTGAATATTATGTTCATCAACAGCCGTGGTCAAGAAATCTGAATATGCAAATATCATGTCAAGAGTTAACACTCATAAAAGAAACTTTCTGAATGTTATAAAGTTTATTATTAAATGGGAAAAATTATTAATGATTTTGAACTTAACCGCTTATTTCTAACCTTCCGGTAGCTTATGTATTTGTTTCAATTTAATGACAACTACCAGACTGAGTGCCGACCTCTTGTGACGTATGGCTAGCCTCTAGTCGCTGCCTCGCAACCCAGGGGCTTGGATGTTTGTGTCGTCATGGTCGCGAAGACCGGGATTGAGACTGCTAGAGATTCGATACGTTGCCCATGTGTCATGCAAGACGACAGTTCGTAGTCGACACGGTAGGCCGAGGCCCTCAATGAGCTGTAGAGCCAAAGAAGAATAATCCGACTGAGTAAACGTTTCTAACATCAGGACAAAACCTTTTAAAGTCTTAGCTAGCACAAATTGGCAGCGAAACGTATTGTTATTACTTAAAATATTTATTTTTGAGACTATTAAATCAATTAACGTCTGATATTAAAAATATTTAAAGCAAAAAATTTTCCATCGGTTTTTTCAGAAAGCTGATTTATATTTTCAATGAAACAATTTTTCAGCGCATATTCGCACTTTCTTCAGGCTTTTCTCTTTACAATCTGTACAATACATATTACAATTTGTATTTAAACTTATATATAGTCAAATATAAAGGGAATTGACTAACAGCTTACGAAATTATTGTTACATCCAATTGTTAAAAATTCAAAATATTATAAAATGTTGTAAACACTCATTTTTAATATAACGCGAGGTCCGAGGCAGCACAAAGGGGCAGATTACACAAGACTGAATGGTTGACCGTCTCGATTTTAGGGGTTTCTGAATCTACAACACCGTCTAGCGGCGGCTTCTCTCACTAATCGTGAATAAGTTTATAAAACAAGACACTAATAGGTATTTTTCTTTAAGAATAATGAAGTACAGAATAATATTCTAATGACAATGTTTGACAATTTAAAAAATAATACAATTTTTTTAGATTTAGAAATAATATACTAGTAAAGACTTTCGTAGGAGCATATCACATAAATGTGACAAATATTAACAACTATTAAAAATTACTTAACAATGGAATATAAACATTACTTAATATTAAGGTGTCGTTATGAGAATTTAGAGTGTTCGTGGTTACTTTATTAAATAACATTTCCGAAATGTTTCACTTAAATAAATTTTCTTGAAAATCAACAATTTACACATTATCCCTATTAAATTCATGGGATTCCTCTAATTTGTGTAACGTAACATTATGGTTTGTGGTTTTAAAATGGAATTTTAGTGAAGTTGACGACTATTAATTTTTTAAATTACATTATGAAACATTCATTTTTAATTTTGTCTTTTTCACTTTATATAATTTTGAATTGATTGTAGATTTTAAAAACTACCTGGAAAATAAAACTCGTTAGTATCTTTTTTAATTTCTCGCTTATTTTTCCATGAAACGGTAATGTTATAAACTGTTTCTCGACTGTTTTTGGTTTACTAGTATTATTTGCATTAACATTATTCTTAAATTTTTGAATTACACTTGTGGAAGTCAGTTCTTTTTGAAATATCTTTATTAATAAAAGTTAATGGATAGGAATTCTTAATTACAATATATTTTACAGTATTTTATTTTCCTTATGATATTTCTGATTTAAGAGTGTTAAGGCCTTATCATAGTTCTTTTTTGTTGTACTGGATGTCTAGGCTAAAATTTAAGACACGGCCCAAATAGGTTTCTTTCCGAAACCAATTAGTTTCAATAGTTATTAAAACATCCAGTTGTTATTTTCTAATTCATAAGTAGACTGTAATTTATTATGGTTACCTATGATAATTTTTGTTATACTATCAACTTCATTCTTATGTAAATTACAAAAAAAAATAGTCAACGTATTTATCGTATCTGATTGGTTGATTTCTCTCATGACAAATTCTGGAAACAATAGGAGATAAAGGACTACCCTCAATTCGATGGTAACAATTAAAGTCAAACCGGAAGAATGTTGAATGTAATAACATGTTAATAGCAATTACCATTTCTTTCCAAGGAATTTTACTGTAAATATTTTTTTTCCAACGTGATTTTATACTGTTAATAACAAGATCATTAGATATATTCGTAAATAATGAAGTACATCCAGTAATCCTCTGGAATATGTAAATTTGTTTTACTCTCAATGAATTCATAGAATTTCTTTCAATGAAATTCTTTTCATTCAAACCAACAAAGAATGTAGAGGAGTTTCAATAGAGGAGGGAATAAGCCTGTAAGGGTTACCTGTTTTATGGATGTTTGGAAAGGCAGAAGCTCTGGCTAAAGTACTCAAGTTACAAACAGACCGTTAAAAGCTATCTCATTCATGTATTTTTTAAGTTTCCGTTTTTTTAACAATTTTTTGTAATTATCAATGATTTTTTTGAGTGGATCAACGGAAATCGGTTCATAAGTTGCATCATCTTTGAGCATATTATTAACTTTTCCTACATGTTCCTGTTTGTTCAATAAAACTCTAACGTTACCTTTATCAGGTTAGGACTGGACTGGATGAAACAATAATTTGGTAAGTTGTCAGTTAGTCCATTCCCTCTTTATTTGACTGTGTATAAGTTTAAATTCAACTTGTAATATGTATTGACTAAACAGCACAACACGCACACACTTATTGTATGAAGAAAACTTCTGAATTACATATTAATGAACGTAGACTTTCCCGGTGAATAATTCTGATAAAATCTTCAATATAGGAGGCGCTGCTGATAATATTCCATTTTATGAAGTTAAAACTTTAAAATTCATTTAGTAAATACGTAATATTCTTATCAGAAATTGTAATTATTTATGACCTAAAAAATTATATTGATTTCCAGAATTTTTAGTCATACTTGTTATGAAAATGTATACATGTAATACCATTTTATTAAATAATAAGGTCCTCCAGAGCAGCAGAAATGATATTTGTATAACCGCGGTAACAGAACAAGCCAAGATTTAAATACTTTCATACCGCTTGCATGATAGATAACAAACCTATGACTCTAATTTTCCTCCAGAATTTTTTGTAAATAAGCATGTCCAAGAACTGTAGTGCGCATCCTTTTTCAATCTCCATTGTAAAGTGGATGTTTTGGTGTATTCTACTTAAATGCTGTAAGAATTTAGGTAAAGCAGCAGAACCTTGGCTCCATATAACGAACGTATCGTCCACATATCTAAAAAACCATTTGGGCTCATTCTCGGCTGTTAAGGCTTTCTCTTCGAAAACTTCCATATAAAAATTGGCCACAAGTGGCGAAAGTGGAGAGCCCATGGCGACGCCATCGGTCTGCTCAAAAAACTGTCCTGAATATTGCAAGTAAGTAGTGGTGAGTACATGCTCAAACAGTAATGTGATATCTGCTGGGAATATATTTATTAGTAATCGCGTAGTTTATCAGTAATTGGTAAACAGACAGAGAGAGAGACGGGGATATATATATATATATATATTGTGACGCTCCCTTTCCCCCCTCGGGTCTTTCGTCTTCGCAATGCCGGCCCGGGCGCCACTGCATATGCAGAATAAAATATATTTACTTATCAAAAGAATAACACAGCTATCGCGAACCGCGAGATCCCGAGGGAGAAGATGGCGGCCAGCGTCAAGCCAAGACACGTGAGTTTCCAGCCGAGCATGAGACTCTCAGGGGTCTTGGCTTTCATGAAATAATTAAGAGGGGGGGGATGAATGATTCAATAATTGAAAAACGGGATTAAGCAATTTAATTTAATATTAGAACCCGGCCAAAGCCCACTCTGGCTCCACAATCAGAGAATGTTGCTCACAATCATCCGCTCACTTAACTCTAAATCTAACCTAAACTATAATTACAACAATCTGGTACAGTTCATCTAAATTCGAGACGTCTCACCATCACTGCCTAAATAGTGTGTTGTCGGTCGCTGCAACCACGCAGTAAGAGAAAGGGGAAGGGGAGGGCTTACTGTTTGACGGTCTCGATGCGGCAGCCAAGATGTCCTCGTTCCTGGGGGCTCGTCCGGGATGGTGTCTGCTCCCACTCGTGGACACACCTTGCTCACTTGTCGCTCACGGCAATTTCCACCTCCTTTGATGCTCCAATCTGCCGTTCTCCGCAACAATCTCCACCACCACACCGCTGTTCGCCGCCAAAATCAATCGCCGTGGCTCCGCCGTCCACAGCCACATCAATATTCATAATAATAATCCGACACACCGCCGTCCACTCCCTTTTATATCCCCAGGCCTGCCCCCACTTCCTCGGGTTTTCCTAGTCCAGCCAGATGTCTTCTGACCGCTCCCTGGTCAACGACCGTCCACCATCAAAACATTTGACCTGGCAAACAATGGTCCTTACCCGCCGCTTGTTACAACGACCGACAAGGCGCTAATCTCAGGTTCATGAAAATTGTCACGCGCCTGAGGGAAAAATCACTTATTACATAATGCCCCTGACAAATAATTATTTGAGTCAGCATGAGTTAATAATCTATTTGACACATGTTCTCATGCCAACTATCTATGTAATGCTAACCATTCACTCTCACATTCACTCACTCCGATTTATTACCTATGACCGGGAGATAATGTTACCTAAAATATTACTTATAAACAGGCATCTTAACTTATTTACAACGAAGAATAGGAACAAAGATTACATGAAGAGAATGTGGGCCGAAATTTAGAAGAAAACCCACATACAGCTGGGGATACACCATGGTTGCCTACCATGCATTTACTATAGGACAGTAAATTCCCTAGAGAAACTTTATGCCACCAAGTCGGGCATTACGCTTGCCCTATTGTAATAGGGTACCATTTCACAAATGTTATAGTTCTTAATTTCTAAAGGATTGTCTTTCACTATGACACTGTAAGTATTAGGTCCTTTCCGATTCTGGATTATAAAGGGTCCGTCATATACGCTTATCAACTTTGCTGTAATTTTGGCATCTTGATTTGACACTCTTAACTTTTTAATCAGAACACTATCTCCAGGTTCGAACTGAATATCTCGGACGGCTTGGCGTTGCCCACGAAGTTGGGCACCTCGGACCAATCTATCTCGAGCTTGACTTATTAAGTCAGTCGCGTTAACCTCCACTCCCTCCGTTGGATACTGAATCAGCGCTTCAAAGTCTGATCGAGCCCTAACTCCGGTATGCAATTCAGACGGAATTGCTCCGGTGGCCATGCTATAATTAGAATTTATTAGAGCTTCGATTACTGGCAAGTACTGTACCCAGGAGGAGTGTCTATTGCCACAATAATTCCTCAGCATTACCCCAAGTTGCCTCATGACTCTTTCACAGGGATTTCCTTGCGGGTGTCGCACGGAGGTAAAAACCGTCTCGACATTGTGACGCCGTAGTTCCTCTGTCCACAGTTTACTGGTAAATTGCGCTCCATTATCACTGAGGACTCTATCCGGTTTACCCACGTGGATGAAATAATCGTTCACCAATTTCCTCAGGCACTGCTTTGTGCAAGCCGCTCTTAGTGGGTACAATTTTACTAATTTCGAAAATGCATCCATAACAACCAAAATATGAACATTACCAAATTTTCCTTTCGGGAGCGGACCATATAGGTCCAGAACCGCCAAATTATTTGGTTTTTCCGGAATTATAGCCTTATACGCCCCCACAAAAGTAAAGTTACGATGTTTATTGACTTGGCAGAGTACACAAGATTTTACGTATTTCTTCAATTCGTCGGCCATCCCTTTCCACCCTACAAAGTCTCCCATCAACCTAAGGCACTTATCAATTCCAAAATGCCCGTTATCGTCGTGGAACATAATGAGAAATTTCAAGCGGAGGTCTGCAGGTACACATACCACCCAACCGTGCCGGGACTTCAACCTTTTCTTAAACAAAAGATCTTTGTGGACACGATAGTACCTTTGAAGTTTTTTGGACATGTCATTCCTAAGTCTACTTAATGCAGGATCATTTCGCTGACAATCGATCAGCTCTTGCCGTGATACCTGCGTCCGAGCGCTACCCCCACCTCGTCGTCCTGCGAGGGTCGCAATGATGTCCGTTATGCCCCCGTTCTCAACCCGGGCCTCGCCCACATCATAGCACCTACTCAAATAATCCGCCGCTTGATTCCGTGAACCCGGAACGTGCTCAATTTTCATATTGTATTCACCTAAGATCATGGCCCAGCGGGTTAGCCGCGCACTTTTTCCTCGACTCCCTCGCAAACAGGTAATTGCACTGTGGTCGGTCAAAAGAGTCGTAGGTCTTCCCAAAACATAAACCCTAAATTTCTCCAGTGCCACTATTACCGCCCATAGCTCAAGTTCAGTGATCGTATACGAATATTGAGTTTTATTTATCTTTTTACTTACAACGTCGATTATGACTTCATTCCCCTCTTCATCCCTCTGTGAAAGTATGCCAGCCACAGCCTTCTTACTAGCATCCGTGCGAATAAAAAATTCGCGATCTTCAAACGGTTGGTGCAAGACCACACATTGTTTAAAGCTTTCTTTAATTTCTTCGAACGCCTTTTGATGACAATCCTGCCATTTCCACTGGGTCTTTTTGCTCGTTAGTTCATAAAGAGGCTGTAATATTTCCGCGAATCGAACCACGAACCGCCGATAGAAATTACAGAACCCGAGGAAGGCTTGAGTCTGCTTCCGATTTTTTGGCACAGGCATTAATTGCAGTTCATCCAATTTCTTGGACACCGGACGTATGGAATTTCCTGACACCATATGTCCGAGAAACTTAACTTCCTGGCGGCAGAACGAGGCCTTGTTCAAATTAACAGTGAGGCCAATTTCCGAAAGCTTGCGAAACAGAGTGTCTAGGTGGCGCATGTGGTCCTCAAAAGTATCACTAGCCACTACCATATCGTCTATATATAACACCAAGTGATCCCCTAAGATATCGCCAAGGGCAATATCCAGCTGCTTTACAAAAACCTGACTACTAATTGATAGCCCGAAGGGAAGGCGTTTATAAACCATTTGCTTCCCAAAAAGACTAAAACCGGTCAATTTTCTAGATTCTTCATCAAGTTCTACTTGATAGTACCCCTTCGTTAAATCCAAGCAGCTAATCCACTTACGCCCTTGAAATTTTCTCAATAACTCGTCGATACGTCCCGGCGCCTCAAACATTGGAACTATATGCTTATTCAAACGCCGTGCATCCAGGCACAGGCGCAGAGAGCCATCGGCCTTTGTAACCATAACGACGTTATTCACGTAAGGGCTTGATTTCCTTTCGATTACGTCCATCTCAATTAACTTACTTAAATTTCTTTCAACCTCCTCCCGCTTAGCTAATGGGATGGGCCGCGTCTTTTCCCGAAACGGCGAATGTGGCTTGGTCTCGATGTGATACTGGAAATTTCGGAATCTGCCGGGAGCATCGCTGAATATGTGAGCATACTTGTTCAAAACCCTAGCGAATTCAGCTCTCTGTAACTCATTCAACTGCTCAGTGTCCCTAACCGCGTCATCAATGGCCCCTCTGTCAGTATTACCCGCCGGCGACTTAATTATATCTTTTGGCTCTGCGATTCGCGCAGCCCTGTTTACTTTCTCCGGCTTGAGCGCGTCAGGTGGCGACAATGAGGATTCAACACGCCTCTCATTTCCCGCCAAGTCTACCCAGTTCGCCGTAACTTTATTTAGGTGAGGAATTATCTCTGCCTTTGCCTCATGCATCCATTGAAGCCCCAGAACTAAGCTCGTAAACAAGGTGGGCAGTACGAGACAATGAATACTAAATTTATGGCCCTGCAGGTTCACTACTAAGCTCAACTGCTGCCGAACTGGCTGGTTCTTTCTTCCCAGCGCTGCGTAAACCTTAATTCCCGTTACTGGCAATACTCCGCCACAGGCGGGCGTGTTTCGCACGCGTTCGAACAACTCCATACTTATGTAGTTACCTGATGCACCTGTATCCAAAAAGGCCTGCACCGACCCAACCCCATCTACGCAAACGTCCAACAACAACGGTTTCCCCGTGTGGCTGTGCTCCACACCCGTGAGCTCACCTGTCCCTTCGCCTAAATCCTCTGCCGCTACCAACACAGGTAGCAAAGTTGTCCCAAATCCGTTCCCCTTGCCGCATATTCTGTTCTCCGGGGTCGAGGCAGTCGGCTGAGCTAGTTTCCCGACCTTCCATTAACTTCTGATGCTGCTTCCCGACTTACGCCTGTTACACCTGCATCGTTTCTACCCCGTTCATTAAATCTTTCCCTGATATTTCCACTACTCCGCTGGTGAATAACGTCATTACGTCCTCGATCACCATTATATGGACCCCCATTCCTCGTTTGGTCAGTCATTCCCTGGCGTCTATTAAAATCTGTTGTCCTGTAGGGTCTCTTGTTAAAAGTGCGGGGCTCAAGTTCCCGGATTTCTGTGCGCTTATGCCCTGGCCGGTTATCGAGCTCGCGTCCCAGTTCCTCAAACTGTCGCACGCAGTCAAGCAACTCAGCCGCAGACCTCGGGGCCTTCGCAAATAATAATTGGGCCAAATACGCGTCAAAGTGACGAATTAACATCCACACTAATCGTTCCTCCGGCACCGGATCCTCCAGATACTTATTGCTCAACAATTTCTGAGCCAAGTAATCTTCCCTCGAAAGTATCCCATTTGGCTGATATTTCCCATTATGCAGATCTTCGCGAGTACGCCATTGAGCAGATTCCCCCCAAAACCTTTTCAGAAAAATCGTCCTGGCCTCCTCATATTCGTTCACGTCGTTCAGATATATATCTTTCCACAAATTCAAAGACGGATCTAACAGAGACTTGAACACTACAGTTTTATACAGACTCGGTACTCCTTTTAACCGAAAATATTCTTCCACGTCACCGATAAAACGTTTAGGATTGACATGTCCACGTTCCTTAAAGGGTACGACGTCCGGCACGGTCGGCATGACAAATAGCTGAGCGCCAGAGCTAGGCACTCCAAATTTCATGCACCGTGCTGCTACTTCATGAGCGACTTTCTCAGAGACAACTTTATCTAAGTCGTTCAGCCGTTGATCACTTACTGTTCCATTAACAACTTCCCGTATTTCCTCTAGCCCCTCTCTCAGTTTCGTGACCTCACGCTCAACTAATGTTACACGTTCAATCCCAGCTTTCTCAACTTTTACAATACTTTTTGGAATATTCTCCACCACCTCAATAACCTCATCTATTCTCTTCCTTTCCGTATTTATCTGTTCCGTCACTTCCCTTTCAACATGCTCTATTTTCGTGTTAATATTGAGAGTAAACTTATGGACCATCTCTGCCATCGCCTTTTCCGAGCTAACCGTAGCTTGTTCGATATCTAACCTAATTCTCTGGAGCACAACCATAAGATCGTTGACGTCCAGATTATGTTTCACATCAACATTCGCCCCGCTTCCAGCAACGCGGCCTTCAGTCACATTCTCCATATTACTTTCGAGACGGTTTTCACTCAATTCCGTTTCACGCTTATCATCTAACACGTTTTCATTTATACCTTCCATAGTGCAAGTCGATACTTCTCCGCTGGTATTAGTAACACAAATATCGTTACTCGTTATTAATCCTGAGCGCAACTTAATAGGCATGCGTTGAATTATTGAAGCGAAACAAACAAACACTTTGCGACAGCCAGATAATAAATGGAGTTAGCAACATTCAATGATTTGGGGCCCACTGTTGGAAGCCATTTATGTGACGCTCCCTTTCCCCCTCGGGTCTTTCGTCTTCGCAATGCCGGCCCGGGCGCCACTGCATATGCAGAATAAAATATATTTACTTATCAAAAGAATAACACAGCTATCGCGAACCGCGAGATCCCGAGGGAGATGGCCAGCGTCAAGCCAAGACACGTGAGTTTCCAGCCGAGCATGAGACTCTCAGGGGTCTTGGCTTTCATGAAATAATTAAAGGGGGGGGATGAATGATTCAATAATTGAAAAACGGGATCAAAACAATTTAATTTAATATTAGAACCCGGCCAAAGCCCACTCTGGCTCCACAATCAGAGAATGTTGCTCACAATCATCCGCTCACTTAACTCTAAATCTAACCTAAACTATAATTACAACAATCTGGTACAGTTCATCTAAATTCGAGACGTCTCACCATCACTGCCTAAATAGTGTGTTGTCGGTCGCTGCAACCACGCAGTAAGAGAAAGGGGAAGGGGAGGGCTTACTGTTTGACGGTCTCGATGCGGCAGCCAAGATGTCCTCGTTCCTGGGGGCTCGTCCGGGATGGTGTCTGCTCCCACTCGTGGACACACCTTGCTCACTTGTCGCTCACGGCAATTTCCACCTCCTTTGATGCTCCAATCTGCCGTTCTCCGCAACAATCTCCACCACCACACCGCTGTTCGCCGCCAAAATCAATCACCGTGGCTCCGCCGTCCACAGTCACATCAATATTCATAATAATAATCCGACACACCGCCGTCCACTCCCTTTTATATCCCCAGGCCTGCCCCCACTTCCTCGGGTTTTCCTAGTCCAGCCAGATGTCTTCTGACCGCTCCCTGGTCAACGACCGTCCACCATCAAAACATTTGACCTGGCAAACAATGGTCCTTACCCGCCGCTTGTTACAACGACCGACAAGGCGCTAATCTCAGGTTCATGAAAATTGTCACGCGCCTGAGGGAAAAATCACTTATTACAATATAAATGTTAAATGGGAAGCGCTTTTGATCGTCTGCGATATCATTTTAACGGCAACTCGTTTTGATTGGAAACGATAGCTGAAAGCATGAGATGTAATTCTCGTTAACAAAGAACGTGAAATTTACAATTTCAGGAAAGTGTATTCAATATATATATATATATCCCTGTCTCTCTCTCTCTGTGTCTGTTTACCAATTACATATATATACATATATATATATATATATATATATATATATATATATTGTAACATGAAAAGTTACGAAGAACAATGCAGGCCAGCTTGCGAGTTGCAATTGTTGAGGAACTGACGCAACCCGGGCAAACAATGTGGTCTGGTGAGAAGTGGGGAGTCGTCATGGGGTGATGGGAGAAGCAGGTTGTGTCGGCTACAATATATATACATATATATATATATATATATATATAGAGAGAGAGAGAGAGAGAGAGAGAGAGAGAGGGGGGAGAGGGGAGTGAAGGGAGAAACAGAGAGGGAGAGAATGGGGAGAGAGGGAGAAAGAGAACATCAAAGCTCACTAATTTGTTTAATACCTTTTGTCGAATTCCGTGCAATTTCTTATGTGATGTTCACATTTCCCTACATGTTATCCTAGTTTCTTGGCCAAGAAAATAGCCAAATACTTACATTAAAAGGCAGAGGGACGCCATCTTTGTGTATCTTCTAGGTTAAAGACTATCTTGAATAGCTAGAGGGGAAATGACAGGCCTTGTGACGTCATCCACTCCAGTGTACGTGTAACTCGAGCATAAGAGCCTGGCTTGTAAAAACAGCGCTTTTTGAATCCGCTATAAATACTTCTTAAAGCAGCAAATGACAAATTAAAGTAGATTATTTATTTACACCATATACTAGTATTTCCAAATATATAAGGTAGAAAAATCAATTCAAATGGAAATATTAAAAATATTGATCATGTTTCGAAAACAGTATAGCGAGTTAAATTCGAAGTTATATCAGCATATTTCCACATTAAATGTCAAAAATATATAACTTTTTATCCACAAATGTTGGTGGAGAATGGAAATTGCTTTTTCTTTCAAAATTCTTATAAAAAATTATTTTCTATATGCTTGGGCCGATTCGACATTAAAAATGAAACACTGTCTCATTAAAATATTGAAATGTCACCTTCTTCAATTTATCATAAAACATTACAATACGCTATTTAAATATTTTGATGGAAAACTATTTATATTTATAAACCTAAAAATTACGAAATTATGTTTTTTAATCTTTCGACTCGAAGATTTTGATTGAAATAAATTTTTATAATCTTTTAAATTATTTATTTTTGTGTTTTGATAATATTGAGGTTTTATTCATTTTTATAAAAATAATTTTGACTGACTATTAAACGAATTTTGAGAATGGCAGAAACTAAGTACCGGAAGCTTAAATGAACATTAGAATTAAATATTTCGTCTCAACAATGTGACCACATTTCTGAAACTGCATCTTATATTTTATAAACTGGTAACACTGATACTCCACAAGAAAAATATATTTCAGGAGTTTTTAGGAAAAATTACGAATTTATGATATTATACTTCAGAAAAGGAAGCTAAAAATAATTATTTATATCATTCCCAAATGTTAGGTTCTACGTTCTTAAAATAGGATATTCCTTACAACTTTGGACTTCGTGGACCAATAAGCAGTATTAATTTGGTATAAAATTGTCTGTTTGAATGTTGGCTTCTGTTGTATTTTTTACAATCTGTATTTATTGTAATATTAATATATTTATCAATTATAAATAAAATAAAACAATTTTCGTGTAAGGTGTTGTTTTGGAAATGGTCAATATCCTCAAAAAATTACGTCCAGGAATTATTCACGTAAACTGTTTTCTTGTGTATAGGAACCTGCTCTTCATAATGATACCATTTAAATCCAAAATACAAGTGACACACATTGCGTCATAAAAATAAGGCTATTTTCCAAGGAAGATTTTTCTTGTCTAATTTCATATGCAACGTCTCTGGAAAATATAAGAACAATAGAATTTCTGTTATAGTTATTATTATTATGTTGCATGATATGTATATTTAGAACTTATTTTTGGGTTATATGTATTATTCTGCCTCCAGAGCGAGGTCTGAATATGAGGCGACAAAATTTTGTGGTGGCATTAGGAACGGTGCATGTCATAACGGCCAACTGTAATGCTTCTTTGATCATGCCACTACTTTTTGTGGTAGAAGGTGTGAAGATCAGCCACATTTCACTACAACACGGCCACTCGAATTAATTTCACACGAGATTCAAGTTGGCCTCTTTAGCGTTCCGAGTGACGTATTTCGAGATATTTTAGCCTGACATTTGGCTACTTTTACATGCAAAAATCTTTCAGGGCAAATTTCTTGAGGAATATCTCAAGTCATATGTATATAATAGTATTTCTTTTTCTATACGTGTTAGTATGGAGCTTCCTCGCCTGGTTCCCAAAATATGGTGGCATATAGACCTTATTCTGCTGAGTAATTGGCCTCCAAAATGACGGCAACGTTTACCACGACAAAATTTTGTGGCAACATTGACTTGAGTAGATATGAGAACGGCCAGCCCTATTACTATATCGATGCATTCTGGACTAGAAGTTGTATCGATGAGCCAGGTTTCACACTTATCTGGCCTCTTGAGTTGACTTGCCAAGAGATCAAAGTTGTCCTTTGATCTGACAGCCACACCATTCAAGATGGTCTTGCAACTTCTCAACCAGAGTACTATGAACTCTAATATTTTGCACATTTTCAGTTGGGATATGAATTTACTTCCTTACAAAAGTTCATGAGATTTGGAGAGGGTCGAGTGATTTGACATGGAATGACCAATAACTTTACAGAAATTTGAAAATAAAATGTAAAGCGGAATTAAAATTTTAAACATGATGTAATTTACAAAAATTATTTGATAAAAAGTGGGTCCACTTACCTGTGAAATTTTATTTTTCTTGTAGTTTTTACAACCAAACGCAACACGATTACGATTAGAATATTAAAAAACAAAAAAACCGTTTAACTGCTTCAATGCGTAACACACGACACGACATTCACTCAGCCAAATATAATAGTCAAGATCTACGGGCATTATGGGAAATACCATGTATGCTTTCGTTTGGAGCAGTTACTATACCATACAATATTTTACAGATCCTGTAAGACCAATAATGAATTTCACTATTGAAGGTGGTCTTATATTACAAACCTACATGTATACTTGTGTGTGTTTCTAAATTATAAACTAATGAAAAAGATTCAGTTCCGCGACTTATTCAGCAAGATTACATAATAATAAAAAGATCTGACAGATAATTTTATAATTTCATACAATAATCTACTATGAAAATTAAAATTAATTTGAAAAAGTAAGGATTTTAAATTTTAATTTAATAGTGACAACACTGCTGGCTATTTGTCCGTTTCTCGTTTGAATTTAGGTGTATTTTCGGTAATAATCGTATTGTATTTATTAAATCTACAAATGGACAGATGCCTGGTGGCAGATACATAGAACTTAAACAATAATTAATAATCTGGTCGTAAGGACCATATTTAACCTATAGTTGAATGTATAATTATATTCAATATAAATAAATAAGTGTGGAACCTTCACCTATTTTAGGAGGTATATGTACCGGGGTCAAAGACCTTGGGCATATGGCAAGAGCTGTCCGCTGATCCCATTGGATCAGTCGGCCAACTGCCTCCTGAAACTGGTGGAGACACGGAGAAGGGAATGCTGCGTCCCCACAGCAAACTCGTCTCCCGTCATTCGGAAGGGCGTGAGAATAGTGCCCAATGCCCGACCTACCTGATGCAGGTTTTCTAGGGTTTTCCCTGCATCTCTTTAGGTGAAACACCGGGTAGGATCCTTAAACCATAGCCCGGGGGCCCTAGTCAACCTTTGCTAGGCTACCTTGCTCTACCTTCCACATCCCCCCTTTTCAATTCCCTTCCTATGCTATTAAAGGGGAGTTGCCTGTTTCAGGATCACCCTCATGTAGCCTGTTACCCCCCCCCCCCAAAAAAGAATCATATTATTAGAAAATAATTTTTTTAAAAAGAATAATATTGTTTTCGCCTGAAAAAGAAAGAAACCAAAAAAACTGGAAATATATTTAACTGTAGTATATTTTAAGAGATTTCGCAGCACTGATCACTTCACTACACTACACTAAATTTAGATTAAGCCTAATTTTGACCTGCAAAAGCTCTGCAGAAAATGTGTAGCCTGTCTCTCTCTTTCTCTTCTTGTCTGTAGCGTGTCCCACCCTAGTCGCTTTACCTTTTCGTTCCCATCCATGCCCAGGTCCTATTTGTACGAATTTTGCTGCCCTTCTTTGCACCCTTTCTAAGGATTCTATTTGCTCTATCCTGTACGGATCCCAGGGGCATGCTGCACCATAAGTGGGCAAGTGTACTAATGACAAACATGCCATCTCTTTAGATTTCGTATTCCCCTTGTTGAGTGTTCTCATGGCAAAGTGCAAGGTGTTCCACGCTTTCCTTGTAGCATAGTTTACCTGCCCCCAGATTACTCTTAAAATAAATGCCTAGGTATTTACAGTTTGTCTCCTGGATTTTAATTTTATTTCGCTTAGCCCATGTACTTAGAGTATCTAAGTCAGCTGCGTCTTGCTCCCCAGTTATTTCCCTGTAAATTACACAGTCATCTGTAAAAAGTCGGACCTCAGAATTTATATTATTAGGCAAACCATTAATAAACATGAGAAACAATAATGGGGCAATAACTGATCCCTGGGGGACTCCTGATGTTTCAGATCCGAGTTCTGAAGTTTCTTTCCCAACTTTGACTTTTTGTAGTCTTTTTTTTTAAAGAATTCTTGCACCCAGAGAACTACTCTTGTGTCCCATCTAACTTCTGGATCAAGATGTCGTGAGGAACTACATGTAAAGCCTTTGCAAAATCAATAATAATGGCGTCTATTCTACCTCCACGATCTGCTAGATCTTGAAACAAATTGATTATCTGACTTTCACACGAAAAACCCGATCGAAATCCATGTTGGTTTTCAAAGAACCGCTCTTTAGATTCAAGAGAATCCCGAATGTACGTAGTTATTAAGTGCTCCATGATTTTACATACTACTGAGGTTAGACCAATAGCTGTATAATCGATGATGTAGAGAAATCAGATAGTGACTAAAATTCTGAACAAGTTCCCTTCTAAGGCAAATTAGTTATGGAGCGATCCTTAAGTAACCTGACATATAGATGTGTCCGCTGTCACTCAGTCGTCAGCATACATTGTTATCCTTACTTGTCTTTTGACCCTGGCCTTAGTTAATAACACAAGATATACACTTTGTTTAACATAGGGAGATTAAGAAACAGAGTGAACTAATTAAAAACTTTAAATTCCCTTTAAGAGCCGTTTGCGAGAGAAATATGTCCAATGTCACATCGAAACGAAGGTCTATCTCAATGATATTATAAAATTATCTTATTTTCCGAATTCAAATCTTATGAAAAAGAATTTTCATTCTGCTCCAACATTTGCGAATAGAGAATTATAAATTTTTAACATTAAATGTAAAAATATGCTGATATAACTTGGCATACAACTCCATAACCGATTTCAAAACATGCTCAATATTTGTAGTATTCTAATTTGAATTGATAATTTTCCCTTATATATTTGGAAATACTAAAACATGGTGTAAATAAATAATCCACTTAAATTTGACTGCTATTAAGATAATATTTGCTGTACGTGGCGCAGGAGCCTTCTGTCGTAAACCTCCCGAACAAGATGAGCTGAGAAGGATGTTAGTTTTGTTCTCTATTCTGGATGTCGGATCTCCTCCGAGCTTCTTATAACTCCCATCATTAAGCAAAGTTGTCATCTTTTCATGATGCGAACTACGTGCAAAACTGACAGTTGCATTACCTTTTTAAACCCGTAGCAGAACAACTTCTTTATGTTGACGCAGATGTATGAGAGCTTGGCTTAGCAGGTTTCCATTTAGTAATGGCAGGACAGGTTTCACGTCGAACTTCTGCTTGTGTCGGAGAAGTGACATGTGTAGTCCCCATCAACACCTCTATTGATTTCCTTGCCTGCTACAAAACGAGGAGTTGGTTCCAAGTTCAAACCTTTTTGTAGCACACAGACTTTCGCTTCATCTAAGATCGTCTCTGATAAGTTGATAATAGTAGTCTTATATTAAGTGTTTCTTGGTCCGTGTTACTGTTGTACGCTGATGTGCGAGGGCAGTGGAGAACTGGTCAATTAATTCCCATATACAGGTCAAGGTGTAATAACATTAGACTTTGTTCAATTTCATCTAACTGATAACGTACCTTATTTTGACCAGTGATACACTGCACTGATGTTGCTGAGCATGTTTTGACAACGGGACACAAGATGCATTTTTCCGAAACAATTAAATTAAAACACGCTCATAAATGGCGTGATATTGGAAGCCATCGAGATTAAGACACATAATAATCTCATAAACGTAGACTCTGTCTGTATAGCATACGTGATATGCAAGCGCAGTTGACAGACAGAACTTCCACAGGTGACGCACAAGGACCAATCGGATAGCAGCAAGGATCAGGTGACTCCGTGGCTATAAACACGAAGCATGACGACATATAGAGCCTGCCTGAAGACGGTGGAGAAAATGGCCTCAGAAACGTTGTGTGTTTTTACGAGCCTGACCCGGTTGGTTAGCCGTGAAGATTTCATCCGAACAACACATATATTTTTAAAACGTGAAGGAATGTTTGATAAGAACCTGAAAGACGAGGATCTGATTGTGTGTGATGGAGGAGGAGGACAGAAGAGAAAAGGATCTACTAAGGACATGCAGCAACCGAAAAAGATTATAATTTTGTGCAAATTTTGTGAAGCGGCTTCGAGGAAGTAATCGGGAGTGTCTGCGCCGAATGTTAAGGATTGGTGGAGCCAACCTACTTGCTAATAACAATCGATTATTCTTAACTGCATATGGGATATAATATTGGAAATTGTGGAATAACAAAGGCTGTTAGATTGGTAAGGAAAATTCTGAAGGAAGTTAAGGAAATTGTTACTCGGGCAGCATAGGATACCATAGGGTAGAAAGGAATTTACTTACGGCTATTATGTTCGTATGGAGCGTGGCGTTTTATGGGTGCGAAACGTGGACGGTAGGGGTCGCAGAAAGGAGAAGTATAGAAGCTTTTGAATTATGCTGTTATAGAAAAATGAGATGGGTGGGTATAATTACTAATCAGAAACTTTTAAGAAGAATAGGAGAAAAGAAAATATTATAGATGTTTTTAAAGGGAAAGATTAATAGGCCACGTTTTTTGACTTTAGGGTGGTGTAAAATTCACATTATAAAGACGTGTGTGGAATAAGAACAGAAGAGGGAGGCCAAAGGTAGAATACGCGAAACAGTTTAGAGACGATGTGGGGTAATGTATAAATGAGGAAATTTCTCCGGATAGGATTGCAGGGAGAATTGCATCAGACCAGTCTGACAACTTTTGAAATACGTATATTTGGCAGACGTCAAGGGCTGGTTGACGAGAATCTGAAGAACGAAGACCTGATTGCGTATGATGGAGGAGGACGGAAGCCACTGCAACCACGGAAAGTATATGATTTTATGTGCTTCAACCTACTTCCGCGGGAGAAGTATTTGGGAGTGACTGCACCGAATGTTAAGGACTGGTCCGTTACACCCAAATACCTTCACCTCGGAAGAAACGTTTGGCCAGCTTCTCAGAGAGACGCGACGTGCGAAAAGGGAGGAACAAGATGGGAGTTGATTGATCAGTATGGATAGAGTCATTAGCGTGTTACCATGCATCCTGTATGATGGTATTTAAATCGTTGCTTGTTCTAGTAACGCGGTTTCACAAATTTCATTTTCTGCTGCTGTGGAGGTCCTGCATCTCTTCAGGTGATTCACCGGGTAGGATCCTTAATCTATAGCTACATTTCTCTATCTTCCACATCCCACATTTAAAATTCATTTCCTATGCTATTAAAGGGGAGTTGCCTGTTTCAGGATCACCCTCATGTAGTCTGTTTACCTAAAAAAATTATTTTCCTTGTTGATTCGTTCCCGAAAGCAGCATTGTAAATTAAATTTTTATTTCCATTCATGTAGTAATTAATACTTACGTGCCTGTTTAATTAATGACTCACGAAAAATTGGTAAACTGAGACATGTGTAAGAAAATTTATAAACACGTTTTGACATTTCTGATCTTAACAGATGCCAGAAAATTATTATTCACCTAATATGATCTTCAATGCCACTTAAAAAGTTGCGGTTACAAAAGTTTCATTATTCTGCCTGAATTTGGACGAAATTGGCGTGTTTCCACACTCACGTGTGTAATTTTTAATTTCTCACAGCGGTATATTATGTCAATATTGATTTTCGTTATTTGATGCAGTTCCCTGTTTCCTTTTAAATAATTTGTCTGCCACCGAGATTCGAGTAACCACTTTTTTGCCTTTAACTCGGCAAATATTTTATCTCAACATCAACTCAGGTGAAATTTAAATCAATTAATGATGCCATATAATGTTATTGAATTAAATATTTTGGTGATAAATCTATTACACTGACTGCTACGAGACCATATGAAATGTTTGTGGACCTTTTATCATTACAAACGAGGCTTTTAAATATAAAATTTAATCATTCCAGGCAACAAGAATATTTTGGAAAGGGCAATAAGGATATTTATAAAGTTTTGCTTGAAAATAAACTTGCACGCATAGAGGTTAAGAATTTATTTTCGTACATAAATTTATTTTAGAGCGTAGACTTTCGCGGTGTGGAATAAGAATAAAATCTTCTAGATCTCTTACCGACAAAACGCAACGTTTCCATGGCTGTCGATTTTATTTAAGGATATTTTACTTAGAGGATGAAGATCTCCGAGATTGGAACAACAAGTGTAAGAGGAGAGTAATGAATATAATAGCAAACGAGTTACGTTTCAATTATTTTACGTTGATTGTCAATTTCGAGTTCCTCTCGGGGCAAATCCAAAGCTGGGCTGGATTTAATTTATTATCCACGAATTGCAAAGAAATTTAATTTCTATTATGGAAATTAAAAATATTTTGAATTTTTAACCTTTCTTAATATAAAATGGAGACCAAACACGAGAATGGACGTGTAAGTCCTCATTACAATTAACAGGAAATTAGAATATTAAGAAAACTAATTGAAAATTTAGCAGAGCAAAATAATATGACAGTTAATATCCACTCAATTAAATACAAAATTAAATCTGATTTATGTGTGAATTTTCATACCTAACTTTTGTAAATTTTGTAAAAGTTACTTACCCAAGACGACATCGTACAAGGAATACCTCAGCTTACATAGAACAATAAAAAATTCGTTATAAAACTTCATTGCAGAAGCATAATAATGTAGTAACATAAGGAGGGCTCATGTCAACGGATGAGTGACCCGTTTTGAAGAATGGAAACTTGGGCACATGATTATTATCGCATTATTAAAGAAGTTAAGTTAGACTCCGACGAAATCCTTTGATAGCCGAGTATCCTGCATGATTGATAAGTAAAAGGTATTGCCTACGCTGCAGCTGATATTGTTCTTACTTTTCTTTCCTATTTCCTCCTTGGCTCTATAGCCCATTTAGGGCCTGGGCCTACCGAGTCGACTGCGGACTGTCATCTTGTATGACACATGATATTGTTCTTAGCTCTTTAAAAATGTAAAATAAACCTACAACCTACTGTTACAATAGTCCATTGTTACTTAATTACGTTTGATTATTTTAACGCCTATTATGCGTTTATCCAAAATATAAATTAGTAAGAAGGCGGTATAATGTGGACATCTTAACACTTTTATTTTGTATATCCCATATTTATATTTCAGACTCTATTCCCAAATTCCTTTTAAATGTCCAAATAAAAATCCAGTTTAATTTGAACAAGACGAGCGCCATCCATGTTTGGATGATGGAACCTCGCGGGCGGAAGCATACAGATACGGTGACGTGTAAACATAAGACAAGCGCACTCACTAAACAATGGCATAACGTTTTATAAAATGTTGTCTTCTCCTACAGTTGTAACTAATGACATAAATTTAAATCGTTAGTATTTAAGACTGGAGCTTGTATCAAGTTGCACGAGTTTAGCTCCTAAATTCTTTACATTGTGTATTATTAGTTCCTTGTCCGTTGCTTGGCGTTGTTTCTCGCTGTCCTTACTTTACTTCGCGGCACGCTGACGTTATTCTAGAGGTAAACCACAGTCCACAGGTAAAGTCTGACGACTCATGTGCCATAGATATATTATAATGTTTCAATTGCATAACGTTTGCCGTTAGTAATGATTGGTTTATTATTAACGTTAACTTAAATATACTGAAACAATCCCATTTTTTAATTTAATCCTATGATGAATAGTAAAACTTCTCTTGAAATGATCGATACTCCGTTGTCAGGTGTACTATTGCACTCATAGAGTTTCTATTTAGAAATTAGCATCAGTTCATGTCTAATATTGTATAAATGGTCCGTCTAAGCGAAGGAAACGTTTACAGGAGATATAATGAAAATATTCACTGTTCTTTATTATGTATCCTGAACAATGCACTAAATCTGGCTCGTTCATTGCTATTTGCCAAACTCATTTTCCCCAACTCTGGAAGATAATTCAGTCTTTCTTTTCTGATTTCGATACGATGTGTAATGAGCTCCTTCAAATACTCTGCACTAAACTATTAAGAATTTAGACTTTTAAATGTTCCGTAAGAAGCTTATGGCATTGAACCACTTTACGAATCTCACAAAATACGTCTTTACTGAAAATTACACACAAGTGTTCGAATTTGTTTGATTATTTTTGTTAATTCTGCCCTTAGTTAGTATTTTACACGCACAGTAACATTGAACTGTTTATGATACACTGAATTTAATAGTAATAGAAGTCATTTACACAGTATTATTATTATTATTATTAATAGACTGAATTTGTAAGCCTTCGACATTGTCATAATCATTCTTTAAACTTTAGAAGTTTTAAAAGCATTCAACTCAATACTTGTGATTTACATTAAAACATTATAAATTTTACAATTGAATGATTTTAAATCACAATAGAACCGGCACAATCCTACTTGTACGAGCGTATTCCATAGATTTGAGGAAATACTTCTCAATAAATGATATTTATCTGTTAATTCAAGATTCTTTGCCGCTCTCCTGTGGCGTAGTGGTTAGTGTCGCTGCTTCTAACCGCAGAGGTCCCGGGTTCGATTCCTGGCTTGGAATTTTGTGTTATTTGAGGAATCATACTATGACATAAGTTCTCTTAATCGATCACAACCGCTAAAAAGAAAAAGATTAAAAATTTGTTCCCACACAGAAATCTGGTTTGATTTTCAACGACTCCGTCAAGTTTAACATTAGTTTAAAAATAATAGGTGCCTAATAGGTCCACCCCTGCTAAATACAATACATAGAGATAAAACTTCATAAAAATTTGTGGATCCTGATTTTGTTTAATGGCTGATTGGATTGTCGTACAATTTTTTAGTTTTCGTCTCGCTTTAATGTTTGACTGACTTCAAATAAATAACTTATCCATTTAACTTTACCTCCAGCTTTTACAGTTCCAAGTTCTTACTTACCATGTCTTGCACGTCGCTAATTTACATTGCGACTGAGAATTTATGCAGGTTAACTAGACTACAATATAAAACACACTGGGGGAGAAACAAAATATTGTGCAATTGACAACTTTTACTTTACGACGTCGATATAATGTATTAAATTACGACATAAAAGAAGTAAAATATGAGCAAACCAAAGAAAAGCTTCAAGCGAGAAATTGGTTGTTTATTCATCCCTTTCAATCATTCAGTATGAAATGCTTCATCAATATCTCGCTGTTGTCACATTCTACTTAACTTGTATCTATGGGTTGATAATCTTGGGTCTGCGACGGTTACGGCCGTAATATTATATCTACTTCTTAAAGTAGAAGTTGCTTAATTCCCCTCGAGGTTTAAATCATCTCTGCGTGTGAGTGGCTCTAATTAGCCAATTAGCGACATTCACGACATTATAATATATTATTAACGAATTTATTTAGCAAAGAAATGCTATTCAGTACTACAGTATTCAATTATTTGCATTTTATATTGCATAAACTTAGGTTATTAAATAAAATATTCTTAAAATTTTAAAGTCTCTATTGGAAACTGGTTAAATTATTTTATGCCTTTTATTAATACACTGTTTTGTTTTAAATCTAACCTACATTATTTATTACATTTTATGGGTTTCTATCAGGCGTGTGAGCCTAATAATTATGAAAATGGATGGTAACAAATTATTGACACATTTATACAAATTCATCATAATATGAAACTCGGCCAATTCTTTTTTCTTAAAATTAATGTGCCCTAAATAATTTCTTCTTACAGAAGATAATTCTTAATTCCCTAATTTGAAACTTATTAAGTTTATTAGACACCAACAATAATTGATAAGTGGAAGTAATAATAAATTATAAATTACAGTTTTCTGAGACGTGCTTCGTGGCTAATATTCTGTGCATTAATGAGACGTAAAAGAGAGGCAATGTCCGGAAAAGTGACGTTAAACTAATTCAGGATCCGTCGATTTTGTAGTATATTACCTTATACGGTTGATATAAATAAAGCGTCATTAGCGATTTACTCGCTGGGTAACTGATTCGCTGCTTAGTCAAGTTTTGCTAAGTAAGGGAACGTGAAAACGTGTAAGCCCAGGTCCTTGCCGAGGACTCTTTTGTTTTGATATAAACCGAGGATAAAAAGGAAACGATACCTGGTGCTAATTTTTATTTAATTCGTATGTTAGAGTATGATATTTCATGGAGGTTTTGAGTGCGATTATTAGAGATTATATAGCCAGTTGTGCCTCTGCGTTTATCGATTGGCCGGCCTCCAGCAGAAGCTCCCAGCGAACCAAAGCATCCAAACTAAGCGACCATGCAGCTACGAGCTACATCAATGCAACAGCAACGTAAACCAGCTATTATCCACTGTAGCAACCCTAAATCCACTTCATTTTAGCGCTGCAGTCTATGGAAATAGATGACTCACGAAAATATTATGTTAATAAATTACTTTCAGGAATTTCGTACAAGGAAACCAACGCACGAATCTCGAACCAAACTCAAAAAAAATGTAAACAAGCAATTAATATGACTCAGTAACGACTGAAAAGTCTGAAGAGCCCAACAATGAAATCATCATAAGGACGGAAACACGACCAGAAAGACCAGCGCCATTAATATTATCGATGTTGTCAAAATAGCATCTGCCTTAAAAATTATTCACGAAACAAGCACGAAAATGTACTATTATTATCAAATTATGAATGACGGCAAAAATGAGCAGCACATTCACACCATAGAGAACTACAAAATACAAAAACTGTAGTCCAAAAAAACTACGTAAGACGACAGACACCCATTGAAGAAGGAAGCTCTTGTAACATAGCAACAGTTCCTAAATCTGTTCTTCATAGGGCTACAGGAACAAATTCAACATCTGCCAAGTGCAAATAGAAGCACATCACATAAAGAACACTACTTCAGTGTAAAATATGTCACTTGTATGAGAGAGAATTTCTTTAAAAATAATTTATTAATTTTGTATACTCTTTACACTATTTAAATATTCATTTGGTTTATTATTACGCATGCAAGAATAAATATACCCGTCAATGTTCAATGTCGAGGCATAATTAAAGTAAGTGCGAATTTACTCACTTTTCAGAAAACAGCAACAGTAAATAGGCGAAATTTTATCTATAGAATTTCCTTTTCACAACAGAATTATATTGAGGAACCTGTATTTCACTATAATATATAAATATGCAATATTCTTATATTGTATGCACGTGTTATTTAACATATTTATATCATATTATACATAAACATGTCTGTGCACTCTTTCCTTCTCCATATGAACTCTAACTCCTCTGTGCGCGCTATGTGCTTAAAAAGAGGAACAAAATTTTGGCCTCATCTATTAATATATTGTAATAAATATTTTCCTCAATATTTCTAAAATAAGTTTAATAAAATAATAAAGAAAAGTACAAAAATTTACACCATTTTGGATTATATGAATTTGAAAGAAAAGAATGATTGCAAGGACGTTTCTTTTTCAGGGTTATTTAGGGTGGGGAGATGTAATGGAAAATATATGTATAGTGCCACGACATGAATAAAACTTCTTTGCAAGAAAGTTGATTATAAATAATTTATCCTTATCTTTTAGTCCAGAATGGAATCCTTCTCCTCGGGAACGTCTTCTTACACTGGATCACTTCACTTTCCTGAAAGAAATATCACCGTACTCTGCTTTATAGAATCACTTCACTTTATTCCCTGTATCGTCACTATATAACTTGTTTCTCCAGGAAGATCTGCAGACAAATTCACATTTTCTTGTTTTAAAATTCAGTCAGTAGCATGTGTCTGGATATCACTTGCTTCATGTTGTAATCAAAATTTATTAACTGCCGTTCCATTAAATCGAGGTCGTGTTAAATCAACTGTGCGGCAGGTTCGCCAACCCATGAACAATGTGGAAATTGGATTTCTGGCGCCTCGCGTATTTTCAGTTCACAACGTGTCCAATAAATGAAAATGACGGATTTAAAGGACTGTATTATGCATTGATTACACTATTGTTATACGCTGCAAGGAAGAGAAAGCGAAATTGTCTACAAGATTCGCAGCATTGCACGACTAACCTAGTCAATGTCTGCAGCATCACTGTCTGTAATATATCGAGGGTCGAGCATATTTAATGACAGGGAACACTCACATGACGTCAGTTTCGCAGAAGGTGATTTTAGTGATTTATATATATGTTACACATTGTCTTGTTACATCGTCACATCGATTTATTGCCGAAAAATAATATATAACTTCTGGAAAATTTTCACACGGTCTCTGCCAAGATTCCGTATCGGAATGTAAAATGATATTGATAGGGCGGAAAATTCGGTGACTTGCAAAATACGCGGCAGAATGTGTAGAAATGACCCGGTGTCTAAGGACACGATATTATGAGCGAAATAAGAGTAGTCAGGATCCTCACAGGAGAGTCTGACTCGCGCTCCGTTGGCCCCAACCCCTATATAGGGGGAACCCGTCGCTATGGCAACTAACGTCGGAATTCGGCGCCGTCTCCTCTGTCGACCCGACCCCCTACCCCCATAAAATTTAAATTAAAACGTTAATCGAATAATTCGTTTCAACTCTTACATATCTCATAGTATAATATGGAGTCAGCCGCACTTCCTGTGACAAATTGTGGTGTTTGTTGGAAGAAGACGAGCCTCTTCAACTTGCCGCATGACAATTTATTTTACAGTTCCTAAACTCCTCTAAATCAACTCTTTACTTCTTGTTGATTATCAACTATTCCACTTCCTGCCAGAGAATCTGCTGCTCTAAAGTCATTTATTTCCTGATTGAAGAAAGACTCATTTATCGCCTCACTCGTTACTACCAAGGCTTCTATTTACAAAAAAAAATATTTTACATAGCCTCTGTAATTCGTCACTATAGAACCTGTAATACTAATAAATTAATTTTCACTATACTTCCAGTAATGTTATTCACTTTTACGAAATGATTCCCCCACATTATTATAAATTGGTTGTAATGGAAACCAGTTACAGGCTAACAACTAGGAGACATTAGTTTTTCTTAGCTTTATGTTTCGTGTCTGCATAATATAATAATCTAAATAATGATTCTCCATCCCTCACAACATTTATTATTATTACTTTCTTCTGTCTCCATGCTGAAGACGAGTTTTATGTCTTTGTTATTGACGACTGTCCTGTCTTATAGTTGATGGCGTGGTTATCTTTCGCAGTGTTTCTTGCACATTTCACATACACAGTCTTCCTCTGGCTTGTTTTTACAGAACTTGTGGTGGAAACCTTGTATTGCAATTCTTCTTACCACGTTCCCTAGTTCATACTTTGGCTTCTTCCATTCTTCTCTCTGCATGGCGTCGGTTGTGTACAAGTGAATTTTATTCCACTCGTGTAATAAGTTATCCGCTTCGTCAAGTTTTACTATTGCCAAAATGGCGGCGACGTATCAGTAATTTTTAATATCACTGTTATATCATGATTCATTACTAAACTCCCCATATTAACAAAAGCCATAGTCAATCCATATATTTCTTTGTAAAAAGCAGCCTTTATATTTAGAATAGAAATTTTCCAAACACAAGTTTTTTCCTTCTACATTTTCTTGCCATTTTAATTACTTATTAGTTCTTCCCTAGTATTGTAGCTGTTTTAGCGAGTCAAGCATTGATGTTGGAAAAGTTTAAATAAAGTTATCTACAATTTAAACAATCCTATATAACTTTTCTTTCAATTGGAATTGTTTTAATATAAAAATTTGTTCCCATTCGCAATTTGATTTTATGTTCTGTTACTAGATAACTTCTAATATGGATTGCCTATCCCTTCAATAATAGGTCTAAACTTGTGAACTTTTCCCTATTCTCGTCTTTTAAATTCCTTATCAACGTTATTGTTGTATTATTGAGTCCTTAGAGTGGTCTCACGCAATTCTCAAATCTAACCTATTCCACATAACTCCACATCCCACATCCTCTCCAATCTGAATTCCATCCCTGTAATGTTATGTTACAAGACCCTCTTGTCTCAAAACGTGGCCTATTAATCCATCCGTTCGCTTGGTCAAAATCTTCCATATTGTTCTCTCTTCTCTTATTCTGCTTAGAGCTTCCTGATTAATAATCCTATCCACCCATCTGATTCTTCCATAGCACCACATATCACGAGCTTTTATTCTTTTCATTTCTGCTCCTCTTACCGTCCACGTTTGGCACTCATGTAACCCCACTCTCCATACCAAAATAATATAAGCCGAAATCCTTTCTTATATCTACTATCCTATTCTACTTATTAAGCTCCCAAGTAAATTCCTTCAAAATATACCTTACCAATCTAACACTCTTTGTTATTCTACTATTTAAAATTCTACTCTCTATTACCTTCATTTTTCCTCAATTATTCCTCAAGCTGTACTCTTTTTCCTTGACCACGTTTATGCCATTTATTATGGTTTCCAAGTCTCATTCTGACTTTGGTAATATTACAGTATAGTCAGCAAACTTAAAGATGTTTATTTCTTCTCCTAGCAGTATCCTTCTTTTTTCATATTCAACATATTTATATTTAGTTAATTTATCTATGTATTCACCACAACTTTACTCATAGTTATTCATGGGAGATTCTAAACCATATACTCTCATCATCTGAACATTTATACTACCCTTATTAGAACCTCCTGTTCACTTTCGTAACTTTTTACAGTAATCATTTTTCCTTCCTTCTTGAGAAATGTTTAACAGCGTGCCCCCAATTATTCCTTATTACCATATCTAGCTACGGTGCTCGGGTCATCCAATATTGAGAAATCAATATCGCGGACAGGAAGGCAAGCGCTTTCCCCCTCACATTACTCCAGTAAAATGCAACTTTAAGATGAAATACTCCCATGCCAATGCTCCATGGAGGGTTGACGTCCTGCTAAATGGTTCCATGAACTTGGTTACTAAGGAAACGGACCAACGCCATTACTTATTCCTGCGGTAATCCGCCTGTTTTAAAGTATTCTTAATAAATATTATTATAAATCCTTGCAACAACAGGTTGCTTAAAATTTATTGATATATATTGTCATTATCAACTCCACGTTGTGAACTGAGAGTTTAATGTGTTAACCATTTAAATCGCCCTTTCTTTGGGGGTTGTTAAAAGTTAATAGCACTTTAAATATACCACTTTAACGAGAAAAAGGTAACTTAATAGTCTACTTTTATTATTTCGTGGAAATACAATTTACCAAAAGAAAGTAAATTATTCAAACAGTAATATATTAAATTTTATTAGTATTATTATTAGGTATGAGCTTTGTCAGAATGTCGTTGATAAACAAGGAAACACCTTCATGAATCTATTTGCCAACAGAAAGAAAACTGTTACAGAATATGAGCGCCTAGAAATGGCTCCGTGATCGCTTCTGATGTGGAACTTAAAGAGGTTTATAAAGACGAGAGAGGGAAGTAGTAAAGATTTTTTTAACCTAGGTTAAAGTTTACTAAATTTCAAAAATATGCTATTAGGAAACAAATATGGCTGGAAATTAATTTTTAAAACTAGAATCTTTACATATTGACTGTAAAGAAGCTCACGGATTTTAATATTAAGTGAATGCTCAATGTATTGTTGTTAAGAAACTAATCAGAATGTATAATTAATATTATGTTTTATCTACTGTTTTGCCTTACGATTAGGTGGTACATAATGCTATGTAAGTTATATACTGAATCCTATCATCCTTATTAATTCCAATCCTCAATATTGTCATTATAAGAAATTGGCTATTTGGAATATTATTTTGTCTCTGGACATAAGAACATCCACAAATGACACTATCAAAATGTTAGAAATTGAGTTTCATGTTATTTTTAGAAATTTAATGAAAGTAATTTTCGAATAACATTAGGAAATTCCAATGACCCAGCCAGAAGGTACGCGGTGAAGAAAATCATTAAAGTTTCGAATTTTTAAGTAGGTTATTACCCCGACTGTGATCTAAACTATCTTTTTTTGGGTATTATTTGTAACACTCACTTATTTAATTAAAAATATTGATGGGAAAGGTAAATAATTGAAATGAAAATCACAATTAATTTAATTTCGTATAGAGGAGTCGTCTTTCCCTTCGAGGTAGTTGGGCCTTTTAGAAAGGAAAATTCAGTGGCATAACATTATACTGGAAGCCGGTGGTAAAACGCGTATGTAAATGGGAATAGGAAACAGGGATGTTCCTTTCCTTACGAGTGAGTGTCTCCCAGGTCCCGCCCGGCGTTGACTTGCAGACTTTAGCCGCAATCACATAGGCACAAGAATCAGATTCGCTTCCTGATCCCTGGACGGACGGGATTAATAATCTTCTATTAGAAAAAATCGCCAAAAACTTACTGCTACTGTCACTTCCCACAACAGGCGTTCTGATCCAGGGAGAAGGACCTCCAACACACGTCATGGCGTCGTCGCCTTGCTCTGTAGTCAGGTCACTGTAGCCACCCCGAAATAGTCGCTTTAAACAGCTGGACCTTCATCATTTCATAGTCTTTAAACTGCGCTTTAAACATTGTATAAATACTATAATTTTTTCTTAAAACATTTACAAAAATAAGGGCTTTTAAATGTTTCCTTATATTATCCTTTATTTATTTTACCCCTTGTAAATGATGGGGGGATTATTTTAATTATTTAATGAATTTAAGTTTAGGATTTAATACATACACGCTGAGACACCTTTACCTATTTTAGGAGGTATATGTACTGGGGTCGAAGACCTTGGGCATATGGCAAGAGTTGTCTGCTGATCCCATTGGATCAGTCGGCCAACTGCCTCCTAGACTGGTGGAGACACGGAGAAGGGAATGCTGCGACCCCACAGCCAGCAAACTCGTCTCGCGTCATGCGGAAGTGCGTGAGAATAGTACCCAATGCCCGACCTACCTGATGCAGGTTTTCTATGGTTTTCCCTGCATCTCTTTAGATTAAACGCCGAGTAGGAACCTTAAACTATAGCCTGGGGGGGGGGGGGCCAGTCAACTCTTGGCTACCGAGATCCATCTTCCGCATCCCCCCTCTTACAGCTCCCTTCCTATGATATTAAAGAGGAGTTGCCTGTTTCAGGATCACCCTCATGTAGCCTGTTAACCCAAAAAAGTTTTTTTAACAAATTTATTGTTCCCTCTTTTACATTACTTAAGAATTATTGATAAGTTATTAATTTTTGAAGTTGTAAAAAATCCTACAAGAATACAAATTTTTATACTTATTTATGTAAATTGACCCCTATTAACGTTTAGAAGACTTGAAAAAAATTTATTTATTGAAATAGCAATCAGAATAAGAGTTTCTAGAAGCTACTTTTGATGTCTTGGAAGTGTCCTGATGGTGTCCTCTCCTCTCCAGTGACCAGACCCCTGTTACACCAATTTTGAGGCCAATTTGTCAGCAACGTTTTAATATTGTGTGGTTTCTGTATTGCTGCAGAGGTTGTATAAGAGGGTTGCTATGATTTTACAGTTGCTTGTGATGTTTATTGGTTCTCTCTTGGTCCTGATGTAGAGTTTCATCGCTCACATACGTTAGAGCATCACGCATGGCTCTGAGTAATTTTCATCTTGCCCTCTGCATTATGGCCGTGTTGGACATCCCCAGAGCTCGATTCCGAATGTTCATGTATATGGTTATTTTGTTCTCTAACGAGAGTTTAGATCTCCTACCGAGTGGCCAGTATAGTTCTCAAGACACAGGTCCATTGATTTATTTTCTTTTGTATATGAATTTCTCAGGTTAATTTTTAGTTCATATGGATTCCGAACGTAACTTGTAAAGATTTAGTCTTGTTAATTTTTTGACATTCCATTTATATGAAACAAAGTTACGGTCCTAATTACTTATTTTCTGAGATCATTTAGATTTAACACTTTTTACTGATGTATTTACTTCGCTGACCTACCTGTAATAATTATGAGAGTGGGTGACAATTTAATTATTATAATAACTATGGACGATTTGGGGTTAATTTACTTATTAATTAATTATTATTAATCTCCAGATTTTTGTGACAATTTAATTTCTAAGTCATAAAGGGATCAATTCTTGAAGAGTTCTAAAGAGAAAATAAAATGTTTAAATTTTAATTTCGCATTTAATAACAATAAAATTTAAACAAGGGATTTGAATTAAACGATAAACAAATGAAAGGCTGTAACAATAATACATTTTATATTCAGACCCATTAAAATCATCTCGCCTGTGGGGTGAAGCAATATAAAGCAACGTAATTTATGGTATATAGATCTGGCAATGTGAACTGTATAAAATCAAAAGTGAACGATACCCACGAGGACTGCAGCTACATTGCCTGCTGACGATCCTCGTGCGGACTCCTAATAAACTACATCTCGTAAGGTCTCAAGAGTTCGCTTGATAATGAATTTTGGCCTCATAATTACTGTCTACGTCATCTCGGCAGGTCGCACATGTGGACGGATGCCATCGCACTTATGTCCTGCATTAGTTCTGCATAGTGCACATTCATAATGTTACACGTCCAAATTTCGACTTGGAAACAAATCTGCTTCAAACTATGAATGGATGACCTTTCCTTGTGAAAATTCATTTACTATATTGTGCAGTTTGCGTTGTTTATGTCAAGTACATCCCTAAGCTGGGAATAGAGTGGATCTGGGCGAAAACAGGGGATGATCTTCTCGTAACTCGAAATCTATTTGATGTTCCATCTTCCTATACACTATTTTCGTTAATATTTTGCATGTATGGGATATTAAACTAATTGTCCTGCATCTATCCGCTGCAGTCTAATTCGGTATGTGTATAGTTATGGTTTTACTAAAATCTGCAGATATTCTTCCTGTTTCTTAGATTTCGCAAACTATCGTGTACAGCCATGATATTGCTACTTCGCTGGATGATCTTATCAACGCCGCTGTAATTTTATCAATTCCTGCTGCTTCATAATTGTTCAGATGTGTCAGCCATTGCCCTTTCACACTCATATATTTATAAGGAGGGAAAGTAGCTTACCTAACGTATTTTCCGTAGATTTTGTCATACGGGATTATATTGTTGTTGTCCGAGCAGCGAATATGTCAGGTCACGAGAGGAACCTCGCGTTCAAGACTGTTTAACCCTTTCCTACCAATGCATTTACTAACAACAACAAAAATAATCTTTACAAAAATTGTAAATCATTGCCAATTGCACGGAATCGTGTAGATTATTGTGGGACATCCGTCTTTAACAGATTGCCACGAGGACTTGAAGAGCTGTCCAATAAATAAAGACAATTTGAAGCTCAGCTACTAGATTCCTCCTTGGCCATCCTTATATGCAGTAAAAGAATTTTAGAATAATCTGAGATGTACAATTAAGTTATACCGTAAATAGTCAGCATGAATAATCCTCGTCGTATGTTGTATATTGCTATTTTAATATGACTTCAGCATGAAGTAGTTTATGTGACAGATAATCAATGGATTGTTAATAGTCAACACATACTTTACTTTACAGGATTAATAAATTGTGGCATTATTCTTATTAAGTACCAAATATTATAAATAAAATCAATATCTAAATGAATTGGTACTTGTGGAGAATTGTCAAACACGATATCAATGCTGGACACTGATGTCGATGTCGGTGTTGTTCGGCGTTGCCTGACTGATGTCTCGAAAGCCTTCTAACTACACCGTATATTTCATTATTATACTTATTTATTTTGTAATGTTTCAACTAGAATATAGAGGAGAGGCCTCTTAATAGCTGGGAACTAGTCAATAATTCATAGCATTATAATAATTTTTTATTTATGAATTCCGAGGCTCGCGCCTTTTCTGAAGTCCGCTACTAGATAAATGAAAACTATTTATTGAAAGAAACGTCTTTTGGCCGGAAAATTTTCACGCGTTTAAATTTATATAAGGTATATTATATAAGCCGACCTCCTGTGGTGTAGTGGCTAGCCTCTAGTTGCTGCCTCACTCACAACCCAGATGTCCCGGGTTCGAATCCTGGCATGGGCTTGGATGATTGTGTTGACCTGGTCGAGAAGATCGCGAATAAGACTGTTGGAGGATCGATACGCTGAACACGTGTCTCTCCCAATTTGAAATGTGTCATGCAAGATGACAGTCCGCAGTCGACTCGGTAGGCCCAGGCCCTCAATGGGCTGTAGAGCCAAGGAGGAAGAAAAAAGGAAAATATTATATATACCAGCATTATTTTTATTATATTAACTTTTGAGTTTATCATAGGGCAATCTCTTCCATTAAAGGCAAGAGACTTAAACATAAATTTCTATATTAACGTGTTGATTTAAAATACCATTTACCACGAAGTAAACTGATAATTCCAGATTAATATTTACTTTAATTTACAGCAGTTTTAAAAGTTGACTAAATATTATTTAATTGCTAAAAATTGCAAATAGTTTCATGTAGAAAATGTAGGTTTCTTGTAATACATTCCTGCATGTATATATACATATTATTAAATATAAATTTAAACACAGTAGTTGATTTATCTAAAGCTTATCTCGCCTTTTCTCAACAGTTTTATTCTCTCAACTGTTAATCAAGATTAATTCGAAAGAAAAATTCGCTCTTAATAATAATTTCAGGGTTATGTAAAGTAAAAGAAAACAACAAACTTCTGTTCCGCAATAAATGATGAAGAAATGCAACTGTTATTGTTGTTGTGGTAATCAGTCCTAAGACTGGTCTGGTGCAAATCTCCATATTAACATATCCTGCGCGAGCATTTTATTTTCTTAAGCTTTTGATAATAGAATTCCATGTATGAAATTCCCAACACCATGGAAGTGATACGTGGACAAATGGAAATTAATCGCTTTAATTAATGTGCTTGTATGAATGCAAATATACATTACCTCTGTATCACTAGAGTGTTTTGATTCCATGAATCGGGAAAATAAGCGTGCGTGGCACTTGGAAAGATCGGACGTTGAGGAGTTGATCAGCTGCTACATTTTAATGAGGCGATAAAACCATAGAAGAAAGACGAGCAAGTGAGTGTTTCTGGGAATATCAGAGGATGGTGCTTTGCAAAGATTAGTTTTTGGGTAGGCGTAGTTTATCTTGTTGCAGCATTCACTGCAACTATAAGTGTTATGAGCCCGCATGTTATCTCCCAACAATACATCTTTGAAATTATACAAAATCTTTATGTGGCATTACGATATATGTCCATGGTCTAGTGGCTAGCGTCGCTGCCTCAAACTCAGAGGTCCTGTCATTATAGTCACGGAGACTAGAATTAAGACTGACCACGTACCACTCCAAATTTGGAATGTGCGCAGTCCATCCTGAATAAGCTGCAGAGCTAATGGTAATACTTTGTAGGTTTACTTGTTTAAAATAGTGTTTTATTCTGTAAACACTTAATAAATTATTACGTTTTAGCACTATGTAACATAACAGCGGTAAAATATTGTTGCAATATAGTATCATCCCGGATCAGGGAGACGACTCGGGCCAGTTATTACCTCAGCTGGATTGTAGCAGTCACCCTGTGTGCCGAGTTCATCACTCAGCTCCTAGTTGGGAATATTCCGTTCTCGTCATCAGGTGGGGGAGACCTAGTGCTTGCTATACGTCAGGCTGTGTTCCTAAATTTTCTCTTTTGGTAAATCTTATTTATTCTTAATTCAACTTTTAATTGACTGGAATGCGGCTACACACAAACCTCTAAGCCCAGGTTCAGCCAGTAGAACCCGAACCTTCACATTACATTTTTCTTATTTCCTATTCTGACTTCTACTTTTCCCTTCTGGGAGACGGAGGTTTAGCTCACTTGGGGATCGATTTAGCTCGATTTTCCTATTCCGAGCTGCAATAAAGCACATAAAATTAAAACAAACTGAAATGAATAGTCCAATATATTAATACGTTGTATTAATACGTAATAAATTTTTCTGATGCAATCCCATTGAATAATTTGTGACTTTTTACATGATGAAGTCTTGAACGACAATTCTTCAACCCTACGTGGAAGTATACGTACGGAGGCACTTGAGACACGACACACGTTATTCACCCTCTAAGAGCGGCTCAGGGAATTCTATGTCATATATACATATGTAATGAATTATAATAATAAATATATATATATAATGACCTTAATTTATATCAATCCTGATTTTCAGAAAAGTTAAATAAATAAATTGGATCCAAATATTTAATGCAATAAATGGGAAAAATGTTCAAAGTTTGTTCGTAATTACACAATTCTTTAAATTTTGCACATTTTGAAGAAGGAAATTCTGATTTAACAATTAGAAACGAGAGTTGTTGTGATAATCACTCGCAAGTCTGATGCTACCCTCCGTGCTAACCAGTCCTGCGAAAGGCTTTTTATTTTTCCATAGCTACCACATCACACATCCTATCTAATCTGCTTAGCGTATTCTATCCTTAGCCTCCCTCTTCTGTTATTACCCCTCTAATGCTAGTTTTGCAAGACCCTCATGTCTCTAAACGTGGCCAAATAACCTATGTCTTCTCTTGGTCAACGTCCTGCTCTGCTTATAACTTCAGGTTACTTAACCTTTCCACCCATTTGACTTTAAGCATTCTCCTATAGCACCACATTTCAAAAGCTTCTATTCTTTTCCTTTCTGCAACTCCTATCGTCCACGGTTCAGTAGGACAAGGTGGTATTTCTAGAGAAGTGAATAAGTTAGGGGAAGAAGCCATGGTTACGTACCTAACACTCCTATTTGAAATTTCAATCAACAATACTAATGTTCCATTTACTGAAAAATCGCGACAGTAGTGCAAATATTCAAATCGGGATCGAGATCGGAAACTTGCAGCTACAGGCCGTCGGTAGTGTGCAAACAGTTAGAACGCTTCATAGTCGAACATTGGGAAGAGAGAGGATGGAATTATCCTGGACAACCTGCTACCAATTAGCCACAGTGTGTCAGGATCTTGCGGACATGACGCAGGAAGAATAGACGCGGAAGTTATGGATTCCTCCAAGGCATTCCATGGAGAACCACACAATACTTTATTAGCCAAACTTAAGGAATCTGGAACACTTAATCGCTTAATTTAATGGATTAGGGAATTTTTGAACAATCGCGTACTTAAGAGTCCGGCTAAATGAAGAACTATGACATGTGGTGTACCGCAGGCAGGGAAGTGTAATCGGGCCAATAATGTTCTTGACTTTTCTGAATGACGGGAATAGATTCAAAAATTAAATTGTTTGTGGACGACTGCATAATTTACAAAATTATAGACAATATAGATGATGAAATAGCTCTTCAAGATACGATATATTAATGGACAAAAATTAATAAGATGAAAATAAATCCATCTAAGAGTAAAAGAATTATTTTTACTAAAAAGAAAATAGTTATCCTCGGGGAATAGAAAGTAGGAAAAAATTTGCCGCTTGTTAAAACGTCTAAATTAAACTGGAGAGAACACGTAAAGGGATGATGGAGATCGTTACACTTAATAAGCAGGATATTAAAGAAAAGTTGGGATCCTTACAGACATCAATGTCCTGGATAAAATTCAGAAACGGGTTGTGGAGGGTTTTGTGTGGGGTGATAAGAGGAGAGAGGCTGGACTCTACACGGCCTGGACACAAAAAGAAGGGACCTAAATTTTTCTCTAAAAACATCCATAATTACAAAATAAAGGAAAGGGACCAAAGAACGGATGTGGCAATTAATCTTTAGTAAACAGGATGATTAGGGGCTGCAAAGCTACTAGAGGCTTTCCCTAGGAATACAAATGTTTTGAAAACAAAGTTAAAAACACAGAAAAGTTGAGTGCTTCTTGTTTTTTTAAATAAAGACGTGAACCATTTTAAATTGTATTTTAATTTTTTTTAAATTTATCCTTGTTCTTTTAATTTATCAACAATTTATGTTTGTACTTCAATTTTATCAATACTGCTACCGGGAAAATACTAGACCACCTTCAGTAATAATAAATACAATACATACATATAGCGCTACACACTATACGAACATTATTATTAATGATTTCCTAATATTCATATTTATATTAACCGTATGCAAATTCGTCTTTTTTGTGAAAGTCATCATTTCCTGTGCTATCCTACTCTAGTAATTATGCTTTTTAAATAGCATAACTCCCTTACTTCCTTCAACACTCCATCTAACAGACTTTGTTATTCTATTATTTCTCATACGACATTCCATTACCTTGGTTTCCCTCTATTAATCCTCAAGTTACACTCTTCCTCCAGGATCACGTTTATGCATTTAAAATTGTTTCCGTGTCTTTTTCTGACTCCCCTACAATTAGGATTTTTATTTATTCTCCTTGCAGTATGAATCGTATTCCATATTCCATTTTAATTTTTTTCATCGGCTGTTCTATAAATAAGTTAAAGAACGTGGGTGACAGACTGCATCCTTGTCTTACTCCTTTCTTCAAGTCTGGTTTCTTTTCTTGCCCTTCAATTCTAATTACTGCTGCCTGCCATCTGTAGAGGAATATCATTGCTGTCATTTCGTTCAAGAAACTAGTTCCTGTTAATATAAATGGAAACTACGGAGGCGTGAAACCAAAACCTAGCCAAAAAAACGTTACTGCAAGTAAACTTATCAAATAATGCATTACGTGTATCACACATAGAATGTGTTTAGGATTTCAAGCAAGAGTATTTACAAACACCACGTGTCATTCATATTTTTCTAATTCCTCAAATGATTTCAATAATTGCAATAGATGATTTCAGTTTCTAATAAAAATATTGTATTAAGTACCAGAATTTCATTACATAATGTAACTGGTTCTTCAGACAAGCAATATCAGTATTTATTTTGTCTTCCTTACTTTCACTTCCCTGCATGCAAAAATAACTCTGATAAGTTTCATGTGAAAACTGTGAAACCTTACAGTTGTTGACTATTTATCTAAAGTAGGTGAGCATCTACGCTGACCACGTGTCACTCCAAATTCGGAATGCGTCATGCAAGATGACAGTCCGCAGTCGACTCGGTAGGCCCAGGTCCTCAATAGGCTGTAGAGCCGTGGAGAAAGAAAGAAAAAAAGGTAAGCATTGTCCTGGTAGGCAAAAGCCCGAATCCGGGTGGAATGCCATAGGAAGAAGAAGAAGGTGAGCATTGCATCATGTGAAGAACGGAAAAATTTATAATTACATCAGTCACGTAATAAATATGTCCACCAACAACGTTCTGTTTATTTCTAATTCCTCTCAATTTCTTAGTTTACGCTGCACTAAATATCAGGTAATAGGAGACAGATTCGAAAATTTTCAATTAAATTACTCAATTTCCTTTATAAACACCACATAATAAACATTTTCCTTTTATCCAGTAAAAGCAACTCGAAGTTAAGCTAAAATGAATGGTACACATAGCCTCGGACTCTGGAGTTTGCATAAAATCATGTAAATATAGAAGAATATCGATTCAGCCTTCAGTTGAAAAAATGAAATGCAAGCTGCCCTAAAACTCGAACTCAGAACATAGAAATATTAGAGTTCGTCCTCATTTTGCGAAATCGTTGCAAATTACAATGATATTGTGTTAAATTAGTGCAGTTAATTACGACAGATACTGATCTTGATTTGAAATGTTTTAAATATAGAGACATAATGAGTGTAGTGGTTAAGTTTGTACCACGAGGGAAAGAAGTTAAGCGAGGGTCTAGGTGCACCAATCAGTCGGAATACGTATGCAAATAAAAGGAGCTAGCCAGAGCGGAATAATACACCAGAGCCATTGAGCCGTCGTCAGTAAGCTTTGTTGCACACATCTCAAATAAAATAATGTTTACTAGTAACAACAAAAATGTATTGCCCTGAGAATTATAAATAGCATTAAAACAATACCCATCAAGTAGAAATAAGATTGCTAATAACCAAACAGAAAAGAGTTATCATATGTAATTTTTCATGTAATATATATATATATATATATATGTCAACAATTATATTTATATATATTAATGAAAATATAGACGGCCGTAGAAATAATTTAAAAACAATCCAAGCAGCAAGGATCTCACGTGGAGACAAACATGTTCACCTATTTATTTGAAGTATAGCAAGTATATAATGAAGGAAACATGTTATACAAAATTAGTCCACTGCTCTGAGGTTAAAAAAAGGAAACTTTGAAATTATAAAGAGAGTCGAGAGGAAAGTTAATCAATATTGAATGAGTTATTAAAACGGACTTTTCATCAAACAAGAAATACTTTTACTTAGCAAAATATTATTATAGAAGATTTAAACTATTGACTAATTTAAATATTTGAAATTTAAATCAAAAAAATACGAAGATAAAGAAATAATGCCTGAGCAGCGAGTTGGCGTCTGTAGTCAGCTTATGACCCTGTTACGTATAACAGTCGGTGTCGCATTGCCAGGGCAACGGCTTAGCGGAGCGCGGGCCTTGACATTAGGAGTGGGCGTCGTGAGAGGGACGCAGCCCAGGCGTCGGTCCCCACTTCACCGTGACCCTGGGCGGCGAAGTCGTGCAAGGGGCGTCCAAACAAACTCGCAATACAACCAATCTTGTCCTCAAATCTCTGTTAGCATTCGTCTGGCTAGAGTTTCATTTATAATGTTATGGAAGGAATTCATACAATGAATAAAGAATTCTTGGGTTAAGCCACGACGTTTCGATGGCGCACTCTGCCATCGTTATCAAGTGAAAGTGCCGTCGTGTGGTTTGTGCGTCGCCTTTATAGACCATGCCTAGGCAGTGTTCTCAGTCTCAGTCGCCTTCTCTGGTCGATTCCGAGCAATCACTTGTTACAGCGTCTGGTGACGTAATTATGATACCTGGACTTGCGTCCAAATTTCTTCAGTACCGGATCCCAGGGTTTACTAAGTTGAAAACCTTGGTCCCCGTTCATGAGGTTGCAATTGGTGGTTTAATTGCTACCGCCTCCATTAATACGCCATTCCAATAAGAGTCGTGGCTTAAACTCCATTTAACCCGGATGAAAACCCAAGACTTGTTTATTCAGAATACACACCGGTAAAACATTCGATCTTTGATAAATAATAATCTGTTTAAAATGATTTGTAAAACACTTTTATTTCTTATATACTTTTAAGATTCTGTTTTTCAAACTGTACGGAATGTTCATATTCCCGTGTGACTGAGCGTGCGACAACGTCACGTTAAAATAATGTATAAATGCCCGTCTCCTTTGAGTCGAGATTCATAATACAAATAGTGGAGCGTATTCCTATTATAATTGATTATTATTTACGTAAAAGGTTTCGTAAATAGTGTTACGAAAGGTATCGGCGTCAGATATTTTACCAACAGAAAAATACCACAATAGTAAACACACTATTTATTAAATTAGAGTCATGGTCATTACACGATCCAAATGCAACTAATCACTCTTCGGACTGTATGAGGTACACTTCTGAACGCTACATGCGTTGACGACATAAACACACTTCACTTGCTACAGTTTTTACCTTTACTACGGCCTAACAACACCACTTAGATTCTGTAGCATGTTCCTTAGCCAATTAATATTCGCGGTCAACAACCCTCACGCACCCCCGAAAAACACGTCTTTCATTCGCTGCCTCACGTCGGCTACTACAACTTCACTAAAACTCTTGGCTTTCGCCATCTTCAAGAAGCAGGCCACGTGACTCCATTCAGACAATCAAATTATCCTCCTTAGCACTCAACACTTCTTCCTTCTACAGCGTAATATCACGTGAGCAGAGCGTGGTTGTCTGATTACGCACGCTTTCGCGTTCGTGAGGCAATACAAAGAACACGCAGCAATTAACTCTGGCCGTTTGGAAGGCCGACTTTACCACTTCTGGGTCTAGGCTGTAATGTACATGTTACAATATTTATCAATAAATACTTCACTTCCTGCTGAGTATCTCACTTTTATTCAACGTCTCCAAAACACATAAATGATTTACACAGACTCTCCGCCCCTCTCTACTCTCTTTGATTTCAGAAATACAGACCAACAACTACTCTTATTCTTATTACGCGAATACACTAATTTTGTGGACAGCTTGAAAAGAGCCGTTAAATGTAAGCGAAATTGGATTCCTCACAGTATTGAATTCGACGAAAATTTTGAATTCCACTGAGGTAAATGGAGTACCGTTATCGATATGATTAACTTCCAGAGAATCGAGAAAACCGCTGTTTAAGTTACGTATCACACTGAATAAGACGCGCGTACATGAATTCACAGAACTGAATCTTTTTCATGAGCACAGTATTTAGAAACATCCACACGTATATTTTCCGTGTAAACTTCTGCATATATATTTGTCTTGTGGTGCATCTGTGTTAACAGCTTATTAAATCGAAGATGCAATTTTAGAAATGAGGTCATTGTGAAATTAACTTCAAAATATTTAATTATAAAGTTTATATAAGCTTTCCTTAATAGTTAGTTAGGATTTTTAATAAAAGTGAATAAAAGCTTACTTATTTCAAAACACACAAAGAAATAATATGAAAGATATTAAATATTTTCAATCAAAAACTTCGCGTCGAAAGCTTCAAAATATTTTTTCCTAATTTGAATGTTTATAACAAATTTTCTATCAAAGTGTTTAAATAACGTAGTGTAATGTTTTTCGGTGAATGAAATAAGGTGGCATTTCAATAATTTGTTAAGATATTGTTTCATTTTTAAACTCTATTCGGCCCAAGCGTACACAAAAATTTTATTATCAGAATTTAGACCCAAGTATAATAAAATTCCTTTCTCCTCAAACATTATCGAATAGAAAATTATTTATTTTTAACATTTATTTGAGAAATATGTTGATATAACTTCGCATCCATCTAACAATATCGATTTCTAAACAAGCTCTCTTTCCTGAATATTCCGTATGAATGAATATTTGTACCTTACATATTTCTGCTATTGCCCAAAGAGTATCTTAAACAGCTATAGAGGCAATGCCAGGCCTTGTGACGTCATCCTCTCCCTCCCCTGTAGGCCCACAAGAGCCTGGCTTGGAAAAACAGCGCTTTTTGAATCGGCTAAAATCCTTCTTAAAGCAACAAAAGACAAATGTAAGTGAAATATTTATTTGCACCATATATTAGTATTTCCAAATATGTAAGACAAAAGAATCAAATCTCTACAAATATTGAGCATGTTTTGAAATCGGTATTACGAGTTGTATGCCAAGTTATATCAGCATATTTCTGCATTAAATGTTAAAAATATATAATTTTCTATTCGCAAATTTTGCATCAGAATGTAAATTCTTTTTTCCTAGGATCTGAATACGGAAAATAAGATCTTTTTATAATAAAATTTAAAAAGGCCGACGTTTCGATGCGACATTTGCATCTTTCACTCCCAAATGGTTCTTAAAGGGAATTTAAAGCTTTGAATTAGTTCACTGTGATTCTTAAGCATCCTGTGTTAAGTAAATTCGTACATCTTGTGCTATTAACTAAGGCCAGTGTCAAAAGCCGAGTATTGCTTGTGGATAACAATACACGCTCAATTGTTGACGAGTGAGTGAGAGCAGAGACATCTAGCAGGTCACTCCAACAGCAATTTGCTTGTCTTAGAAGGGAACTTGTTCAGAATTTTATTCACTATCTGATTTCACTACATCATCGATTATTTCCGAAAATACACATAAATTCAAACGAGAAACGGACAAATAGCCAGCAGTGTTATTATTATTTAATTAAAATTTTCTAATCCTCACTTTTTCAATTATTTTTAATTTTCATAGTTAATTATTCGATTTAATAAAAAAGATATCAACCGGGCTTATTATCTCAGTCAGGTCCTATTATTATTATTATTTAATCACGCTGAATGAGCCTCCCATACATAAATAGTTTAACAAAACATACATTTTTGTAATTTTATATCTTATAATTATTTTTTTCTATCAAAATGTTTAAAAACGTATTGCTGTGTTTTGTGATTAATTAAAAAATGTCACATTTCAATAATTTAATGAGATAGTGTTTCATTTTTAAAGTCCAATCGTCCCAAGCATATAGAAAATTATATATTTTTAATATTTAATTGAGAAATATACTGATATAACTTCTCATCCAAGTCGCAATACTGATTTCGAAACATGCTCAATATTTTTAATATTTCCATTTGAATTGATTATTTTACCTTCTATATTTGGAAAAACTAATATATGGTGTAAATAAATAATTCCGTTAAATTTTTCTTTCGCTGCTTTAAGAAGGATTTTAGCGGACTCATAAAGCGGGGCTGTTTTTACAAGCAAGGATCTTATTGGCGAGTTACACGTTACACGATTTGGTATTTATTGCCTCTCTATTAAAAATACTCTATAATCTTACGAACGTAGGACGCTTGACCGAACGTATCGGCCCAATATTACATAAGACTGGCACATTCCCTACTTACTTTTCTTTTCACAAGAGTAAAAACAAAATAGGGGAATACGTTTCGTCAGTAAAGGACCGACAAGACAAGATTTTACCGGTGCGAATGCAGGAAGATTTATATTGCCGAAATTGGCATGACTATCCGAACCACACTGAAAAAACTCTACAGATGACACCGTTTTTACTTGTCTGCGGAACATGCCACGATTAGGAATAGTCCTACAACATGCAGCCATACCGGCTAAGGAAAAATCGAACTGAACTCGGAAATTATGAGAAAGCATAGAAATATTATCAACGGATTAACGCGCAGCAAGACGAAACAACCTGATTCTAGGAATGAATGACACAACATGGGCCACATGGTGCATATAGGGTAAAGCGAGGTTCGTCACAAGCGGACGTGATGCAACGGGCGATGACGTCACAAAACGTTGGCTATGTAGCCAGATGGGAAAGGAAGGTTTGCCAGGATCTATCTGCACGTGCGTCTGCACGGTGAAGGCTAAACATATATGAAATTGGAGCTACTTGTAAAACCAATAACCATAGGGATTTAAAGATTGCGATCCAATTCAGCATCCCTGGTCCGTTGAATTAATTTTGAAACATTTCTCTAATAAGATAGCAACCCTTTGTAGAACGGGAATTGTAATACGGATTGAGATTTTTGTGTGTAATGAAAATACATCATCAACTTGTATTGATCTGTAACAAACACTTCAGCTTCATTTTAAATGCACATAATTGTCTGTACATTTGTAAGAAAATCGTTCTGAAATAACCGCATAATACTACAAAAGTATTTTCACTTGTCAATGGAGCTCGAGATATTCGATAGCTACATATAAGTTTTCGTAAATCCTGTAGAATTTGATGATTGCGACAAAGTTTAATCAAGTTTTCGTTCGGAGCACATAAGCGTCGTCTATAACAATCACATACGATACAACAATATTCATTTAGGGTAGTGCTTTGGGGGTTGGTATATTGAATGCATTATTTTTACCATTGTTCCCTATTCGCCTAACTTCTACATCCCGTACGACGTCTTAGTTTCAGTTTACTGTTATTCTTATGATTTAACCCCTATTGCTGTGTGTTCTTTTGTACTAAAATTGTTAATAAGTGTGTTTTAGAATTAGAAGTGAATGTAATTCTTAAACTTGTGGAATAACAAATCTCTTACTATGTAGCACTTATTTACTAGTCGGTTTCTGATGAAGTTGAAAGAATTCAAGTCAGAGAAAAAATGCTTCAAATGAAGCTCAGGTAGGAGCATATAGCTAATTTAGAAAAAGGACAAGAAGAAAAAAGTCGACGGACCGGGGACTCGGACTCGAAGCCCGTTCTTCGACTGAGTCGACGTCCAAGGACCAATTCAACGTCCCTCCATTCCAGTAAACCTAAGCCAGGCTCTCTTCTTCACACCCTCATTTCTGAACCGACATTGCGTAAATTAGTCAAATATAGCTCAAGTAAGTGAATTAATTCATAACTTGGTATTACGAATAGAATAAAAGAATTTAAAGTATTTATAATAATTTCTTGTCTTGTGTGTAGAATCGATATTTTTTCAATATAATAAAATTGAACATCTTTTGATCGATCTCTGGACAAGTTGTAGAATTGTAACGATAAAACGCATCTACTCGGAATTTGGCGGTGCGGAGTCAAGGGAAAGTTACATGACGGTTACGCACAGGGGTAATAAAAGTAAGGCACAACGGTGCTATCGAGGAGAAATGGATTTTTACGCAGAGGAAATAGATTCAGGGAACGAGGAATTGGAGGTACAATATGATGATTAAGGACGCGGAGGCTAAGACCACGGCTAATAACAGCGGCAGTAAGGCGTGATCCGGTCCGCAGCTGGAACGTCAAACAAGCTGAGACGAATAGGTAAATACCTCTGCCTGTAACCTTTGGTCAATTTTCTGGTACTGCCAGTTCGAAGTAGGATTAGTGTTACGTATTTCCGTTCTATGAGGAGTCCCATTTAAAACGACCCTTAGTTGGAAATTAGTTATAAGCAGTTTTTTGTATATATATATATATATATATATATATATATATATATATAGTGCCTATCTTAAAAATAATTGCCGACTTATAATTTTAAAGTCAGTATTGTATTGTATTTCATATTCCTAGATGTGGTCTGGCATTTGCCCGGTGGCAGTATTGAAAAAATTAATGTACAAATGTAAATTGATAAATTAAAACAGAGATAAATTACAGAAAAAAAATAAAAATAGAATTTTAAAATATTTCACGTCCCTTTCATTTTTACAAAATAAGTTCCTAACTTTTCAGTGTTTCTAACTTCTTTTTGAAAACATTTGTATTCTTAGAGAAAGCCTCTAGTAAGCCTTGCAGGCAAAGCATTCCAGTTCAGTATCGCTCTGTTTACGAAAAAATATTTTCCCACATACGTTTTTTGGTCTCTTTCCTTTATAATATTTTTTTAAAACTGCTCCTTGCAGAATGATTAAGCTAAAACGGATCATGGAAAAGAAATCATACTGGAGCACATTTAAGATAGATATTTTGTTACTTTTTGAAAGGTTGAAGGACATAAATTATTTTTGATAGCATCAGCTCCGTATCTAATTTCTTCTATCACTGTCTATTTCCCCCAACCACTAGGCAATTCTGGACATTTTTCTGAGCTGATACAGAATAGTGATCAACTTGGATGCACACGCAATATAAGTTACTCTGTTCCTGCCATGAAGTCCCTTGGTCTCCCACGATCCGATAATGATTTCCTGGAAAAGAATTGGACAACAATAACTTCATGCACCGATACTTAGAACTGCATAAGGAAAATATCCAAGGAAGCTCCAGGTTTTAAATAAAGCATAAATGAAACTATTTCAAGTTTCGCAAAGGCATAAAAGTCCCAGACGTAGGTAGTTAAGGGTTAAAACAATTCAAACTTCTGGAAGACTAAAGTAAGGTAGATGTTATATATAGGAAAGGTTGAGGGAACCCTAAAAGACGAAGACCTAATTGTGTGGGATGGCGGTGGAGGACCGAAGGGAAGAGGAGCCACTAAGAAGCTGCAACCACAGAAAACGGTTGATTTTATCTGCAAGGACCTTCGACGTACTTCCACGGGAGAGGTAATTGGGAGGGATCTTGCCGAATGTTAAGGATTGGTTAGATGCTCCCAATTACATTTTCCTCGGGAGAGAAATTGGTCAGCTATGAGAGAGACGCGACGTGGGGAAAGAGAGGAAGAAATTCGGATTGATTGATTTTGACCCACAGAGTCACATGTGTTACCATTGTCACTGTAGACTCTGTACGGCCTCGGTTCAAAGGACATTTCCTTCGTCTGAAAATATATTGGACCGAAATATTGTGCATCTACAAGCAGCTTTGAGGAGGAATTAGAAAACTGAAACACGAGTAAAACATTTAAAGTTTCAAGACAATATGTCCATGTTTATTTTAGATTGATTTAGAACAAAAAATTGGGACCCAAGTTGATCCACGACTGACTTGTGTTCGTAAAGTTGATTGATAAAACCATCTAATCTAAACTTGCCAGGTAATTGCTGACTAAACACCCAGATAATGAATAATTTCAACCATTGTTCCATCGCTTCCAAAGGAAAACATAATTGTTTAAAAAACAAGAAAATCAGTAAATTTATAAGCAAATGCAATTCATTTAATTTTGTATAATTAAACACCCAATTCGGTCTTAACACAATACATTGGTTAGAGGAAATGGTGCGCATGTACAAGAACAACCTACTGTACATTTGGATTGGTTCCTAACATTGAGAAATTGTGTAAAAATAACCAGAAATCAAAATTGGAAAATGTGTGGAGACCTAATAACGTGGAATTGATTAACAACAATTTTTAATTTAAAGTCTATTACGTTTTAATGTTAAAAAGCAATTTTCGGAAAGAGAAGTCGTAAATAGTAAGGTCAAGTCATGAAGTGTAGGAGATGTCCGTACACTAGTCCAGACTATAAAGAATTATTTTTGAACAAAATGTTAGCGAAACAAAAATATTTCATGGCCTACTAATTAAATTAATTTATTTTGTAAAACATCACAAAAATGAACAAAAAATAAAGAAATTGACGCAAACACTAACTTTTAAATAATGAAATGAAGCTCAATAAATTTTTGTTAATTTACTGCATTTCTAGAAAGTCACAGAAAATAAACAAGGTATAAGACATTTACATAAAAATGACATTAGAAAAAAAGTAAATAAATGAAAAACTCTACAAATAAAAATCTATTTCACACGTTTTTAATTTCAAGTTATATATTTGTATTATATATGCGTCATTGCAGATTCACTTAAATAATCTTTGGAAAATTGTATCACACCAAATATGTCTCACTCCTCTCGAACCATCTCCGGAAATCCCCTCCAAAAATCTGCCAAACATCTTTCCTTTCACCGCTCTCGAATAATCTCCAATCTGTAAAATCTCCACCACCAATCCCTTGTCTGAAAATGGTCTCCGCTGCCCTTTTAAAACTTTCCCCCACTTTTTTAGTTTATTTCACTAAGGTGGCAGGGGTGGATATTCACCAATAACATTTATTGTGATAATGGGGGGAAATACACCATCCAACATCGCCAAATTCTCACAAAGATTGGGAAATTCCAAAACGGCGACGAGGTGTCGCGGTTTAAGGGTCCCTGGCTCAAAGTGCTGTCGCCTTTCTTTTGACTCTATGCCGCCAAAAAGCCCGAGCAGATGTGTTTGTCATACAAGAAAGACAGGCGAAGCTTCCATTTCCTAAAGAACCAGCGAAAAGAGCATCTGAACTTCTCGGTATTGTTCATATCAATTTGTGTGGATCTATGGAAGTCAAGTCTTTTGGGGGAGCGCAATATGTTCTTACATTAACCAACGCAATTTACATGGTGATATTTCTTGAAATTAAAAAGTGAAATTTTGACGAAATTCTACCAATTGAAAGCAATGGCGGAAAATCAATCCGAAAAGCGGATCAAGGGAGTTAATAGAGTCGGTCGACTTAACAAGACTTTATATGGTCTAAAGAAATCTGGACGTGAATGGAATAAACTGCTTAACGATGGTTTACAATCCATGTGACTACAGAAGTCGACGTTATTAAGTGCGTTTGTTTCTCTCTCTCTCTCTCCCTCCCCGTCCTATCTATCTCTCTCTTTTTCTGAACACAAAATTGTAATCAAAATTAGATCATCAATTATAATTTGTAAATTTTATAAATTGGACACCAATTTTATTGTGAGTGTTGTGAAGCATTAGCAAATGAACACTCGAATTTTAGCAGTATAATCTGGCAGTTCAGGACTAGTTACGGAATTTTATTTGAGAAGGATTATTCCGATCAAAAAATATAAATTACACAAATTCATTTTTGGACTGGAGTTAGTCCAATCAACTAAAGTAATATTGTTCGAGTACACTAAGACTCGGCAGATGAAAGTTCACTTGAATCGCAATTCACGTATTTTTAAGAATTACTTGTTTGTTAGTAAAAGTTATACTAGAAAATTAAATAATTAGCGTCGATTAAACAGTGCAATGAAAACATAATTAATAAAATGTAAAGTGTTTTTTTATCAAGATTCAGGATTGGCAATAATAAGAAATGGGAATTAAATGGTGAACCGGATACGTGCATAAAAGAATCTTGTAATACCGTTGTTACTAACGCGTACGTTATATACCACTGAGGGATAAAAATGAATGCAGAGGTTAGGTTAGCTGCATAAGACACAATGCTCCAAGAACTGCTTTTTAAAAATCTTCCTTGCAATATGGCTGCCACAATGGGGGCAGATTAACACAGTCGCTCTACCTCAACAAAGTCGAATGTATACAGTCAACAGGTGGAAATGAAGGATGTCATCTACTTGTTATGAATGGGACATTACGTGTACGAAATAATGGAGAACGTCGACCTGAGGAATCTCCTGTACGATGGTCAGTTGAATGGGAGTCATATATGTGTATGTAAAGAAACTACAAGATGATTCTCATTTAAACTGATCAATGTCAGGTGGAGCACGTTGGAAATATCCAAGACCCTGTCAGTCTGGCCGCATTCTCCACCATGAGCGTTTATTAAGGCGAGATTCGTAACAATATTCTCTATTACTCGTGATGAAATTCACACTACCAATAATACTATTGTTGTTATTGAAACGGGAAAGTGAGACGCATGTACAGATGTCATCAACATAATTCAGTTCTGCGGATGATTACTTGGTGAATGCAAGATATAGAGAGAGATGGTAAGCGACGAGCCGAGACACATGAGTTTTAGAGCTTAGCATGAGACTTTCAGGGGTTTTAATTAATCATATGTATTTAATTTCGGGGGAAAGGTTTATTTAATAATGCACACAAGGGCTTAAAATTTAAAACCATTAAATTCAGAAACGAAATTACGGGAAAAGTTCACTCACACAGCTCTACAATCGTTGGATGTTGCTTCTCACACCCACACTCGCTTTCACACTCACTCATGAGCTACAATACCTAATACCACAAAATAATTACAAAGATTTGGGAATTTATCAAATATTACAAGTCCAAAGCCATGTCCGTAATGTAATTGAGGGTCATTGCAACCAACTCACTCGCAGTAAAAAGAGAATGGAATCACCTCTCGCTCACTACGTTGGGCGTCAGTTTCCAACGTCGTCCTAGCTTTAAGTTGATCTTGCTTAAATTATTTCTCTTTAGGGTGTGAATTCTGCTTTGCAAGATACACCAGATTTTGAGAAGGCAACCCGGACTAAATATGGGAAAGGGAGGTTACGGAATAGGTACACAAATTATTTACATTAATTTTACAAAATCTCATAATATTAATTATATTCGCTATAAATACATTAATTAACAAATTATGACACACAGTTGGTGTTAGTATTAGAATAACATTCAATATTTATATAAGTACGTCAGGGAAACAAAATACGATCTATAACTATTTGCCCTTGTTGATTAATTTACGAGTTAATGCGCAGGCGCCACAAGTGTGCGCGCGTAAGCCGTGAAGTCAAAGACTCGTGATCTTAGCAGTGGTATATCTACCTTTCAAAGCAATCTGACACAGCTGATCCAATGTTATTGTTGCGTAAGCACATGTAGCACACACTCGTATGCTGTTTGGATTTTTTTACGATACAAGTTTAGAACTACACAAATAATACAATGAATTTAAAGAAATCAATTTACACTTTTACTATGTTTATAAACTACTAATATCGCTTACACAATTATGTATTACTTTCAACATGCCATTAATGTCTAGTGAGCTTAAGAAAAGAAAATACTTTAATGCAAGCACTTATGATCACGCTCAAGTTTCTCAATACACTTTCCTTAAAGTATTTCACAATGTTGTTAAACGCGTAATAAAGGAAAATTCACTGTTAGTAACGCGTGATATAATTTACAGTCGCACTTTTGGACTTGTGTTTATTTAAAGTCGCAATTCCCGATATCGAAGGTCACAGTTACAGTATCAGTAATGCCACGATTTCACCTTGTTATGTTGTGACGTAGTCCAACGATCGGTCCTCGATCGGCTGCTGCTCGGCGTCAGGACAAGTCCAATCTCTCAGCCCGGATGGTCAGGGATGAGACCAGCAGACACGATTGCCTCCAACATCACGTTCAGGACTTTCTCGGCTCACGGGATGATTCTGGAACGGCAAATGCTGCGGACGTCCCACCGTGATGTAGACGAATCGAATTAATATGTACGCTACGGTACTCGCCTCGTGTTTCTGATGTAAAGCCTATACTATTGCACTTTATTCTTACTGGGCCTATATCTGACGGCACCACGAGCTATAATCAATTTTGCTCTATCCTCAAACGTTTTTCTACCCACGACGCCACGGATCAGCAACAATTTTCTCTCTCCTCAAAATACGTCTTTCACACACGACGCCCCGAACCAGAAGAAAAGACTTTCTAACTGCAAAACAATGTAGCAGCGCAGCCAAAGCATGAACGTATAGTTTCCCGGAGTAAACGCGACTCTCGCATCTCCGTGGCTATAGGCGTTCTGTGATCACGGAAAGCCGTTGCGCGCATTACTACGTCGACAAATCTATTGCTACACCGAATTAAAACAATAACGAAAACTAAAAATAATAATAACAATAATATGTCAATAAAAAGATTAGAAAAAGGAGTGTAATCCTCGTTCCATGTAACTGTATGTTACAATGGGAGGACTTACTCGTTGTTGATCTCTTTGCAGCTGCCGTACATGTCCACGTTCCTGCTGGACCCCTTTATTGAGTACGTGTTACGCACTGATCTCTCCGCTGGACAGACGCGGACGGACAGGCGCTTCAAATCGGAACATCTTGCTACCGATCCTCTCCACTCCAACACTTTTCATTTGCCACCCTGCTCTCGTCCTTCTTTCCAAACCAAACACACTGTCTTCTCTGTTTCACTCTTTACATCTTTCGCCTTTCACCGCTTCACCTCTCTAACACTGTTCTCGTCTCACTGTCTACATACTTACCTCTCATCGCCGATGGATATCTCAATCCCCTTCACTACATTTGTTTCACTCATTGCAAAATTATCCCCACCCGTGGAGAGTTTGCAAATAATCATTGACGATCTGTCTGTGACCGATGATTTTGCTGCCGTACACAATAACAAGGAGCGCCTATCCACGCCAAACGTGCCTACATCTTATTGACTAAAATTTACAGAAAGCCTGAAGCATGAATACACTTTCTCTATTATATGATTGCGAAACGAAGACGGAAAGAGATGCAGAAAGTAACTTAAAATTTGACGCTAAAGAAGAATGCTGAAAATTAGATGGAGGAAGTTAATAACTAAATGCTCTAAACAGAATAAGAGAAGACTGAACAATATGGAAGACTTTGATTTAGAGAAGGGATAGTTTAAAACGGCCACGTTTTGAGACACGAGGGTTTTATAAAATGAGAATTAGAGGGAAGTGAGTGGGGAAAAAATATAAGAGGGAGGCGAGGTTGGAATATGCATAGCAGATTTGGACCATATAACAACGCTTGCGCAGAACAGATTAGTTTGGAGGGTTCCATCAGACCAGTCCATGAAAGAAAACATTTAAGAGCTCTGTAACACTCATATTGTATATATTTTGCCATACGTAAAGGAATGGTTAAGGAGACCCTGACACATATGCGTGGGATGGCAGAGGACGACGAAAGAGAAGAGGAGTCACTAAGAATGATATTATGTGCAAATGTTCTGAAGCATCTTCGAGGAACTTCCACGGTAGGAGTAATTGGGACGGGCTGAACCGAATGTTAAGAATTGGTTAGGCCATCCCAATTACTTCTTCCTCGGGAGAGAAATTTGTTCAGCATCTCAGAGAAACGCGACGTAGAAGAAACGGAATAAGATCAGAGTTGATTGACGCCTATCGATAGTCATTTCACGTTATCACACATCCTGATTGATGCCTGTTCTATTACTCAAAGATCATTTTCTGCTGCTGAGGAAGACGTGCGATTCTACCCATTATTACTCAGTATAGTGTATAAATTTTCATAAAATTATGACTTAAAATTATGAAATTCAACAGAAATTTATTTTAGATTATATTATAATGAGATTTTACCATATTTCTTTCACGTATTCCGTTAATAAGTTTTAAACTTCATAAACGGAAAACTTAACTGCAACACCATTTTTTTTGTACTGTAACTTTTTTTTGCGAGGGCAGGTGAAAATCTTCTAAAGACACTATCTCAGGGTCCACACTGGATAGTAGTGTGGGATTCTACCCACTAAAAACACCTCCCTTTCCAACGATGACTGTGTGTATCTTCCTGTGGGACATTACTTCACAGGAAGCAGTCGTAGCGTCAAGCTCTCTCTGTCTCCTTTAAACACTATTATTTCTCTCTTTTTCATAATTTCTTAATCTTTGAATTACTGTAGAGGCATATGCACTTACTTTATTCCAGGTATTAGGTGAGAGCAACATATTGGGTACCAAATTATCTGGTGTTATTGAGGTTCCAATATCACTTTCTAACGCTCGTCTCCCATATGAAAATCTTGAGAAACTGAAAAACACGTGTTCTGGTGTCTCATTAACTCCACATTCAGGGCATGCAGGTGAATTATCTATGGCAAACCTGTAGAAGTCTGTAGCCCTGAAGCAGCCGTGACCGGTCAAGAGTTGAGTAAGATAATAATTCACTTCTCCGTGTTTCCGATCAATCCAGTATTTAATTGATCTTATTAAACTATGTGTCTATCGGCCTTTATTGGACTCATCCTAACGGCGTTGCCATTCTTCATATGTTTTGTGCCTCCCAACCCTCTTGCCTTCCAGACCTCTGTTTGTTTGTAGTCTGCGGCACTCATCGGCCAGAATGTCTACCGGAGGCATTCCTGCCACCACACAGACACAACATCGTCCGATACTGTCCTGTAGGCACAGGTAACGCGTAGTGCACATAGCCTGTAGACGGAACTAACCTTTCTCCTGTTTGATTTTACTGTCAAAGCAGTACACCATACAAGATCACTGATCGCACAACATTCGCGAAAACAAGTCGCCGGTATTGTCTTGGACCTGCAACATTTGGCATAATTCGTGACAGTGCAGATACTGTCCCGGATACTTTACGTCTTACATAATCAAGGTGGTGTTTAAAAGACATCCTATCATCTATCATTATACCAAGATATCTGATAGACGATTTCTAATAGATTTCGCATTTTCCGACCGTAAGGTGGATGGATTCTCTAGATTTCCTCCCAGTGACAAGAACTGCCTCTGTTTTTTCTTCCGCCAGTTGCAGTCCCATTGTCCGTAGCCATTGCCCAATCACATAAATAGCCTCATTGGTTATCTGAACTATTTGTTCCCGGTGCTTAGCGACGACGACAATTGCTATGTCGTCTGCGAAGCCAATAATTTTGCTTTCCGTGGGAATCTCAAGTCTTAATACATCATCATACATAATGTTCCACAATAGGGGTCCTAGTACCGATCCTTGTGGGACGCCTCCTGTGATGACGTACTTTTCCACGCCGGTTTCCATATCGTAGATTAGAGTTCTGTTGGAGAGATAATTCGTCACAATTCTCCTTATGTATGATGGCACCTGTAACCTGCGCAATTTCTCGAGGATACAGCTACTCCATCTTGCCGAGTTGAAAGCGTTTCTGATGTCCAAGGTGATTATGGCGCAGTATTTTTTAGGGCCTCTTTTCCATCTCTTCCCCCGAATAGCTTGGCGAGCGGTTTCCACTACCAAATTAACTGCATCAATGGTTGAGCGTCCTTTCCTAAATCCATACTGGCTGACAGAAAAACCATTCTTATCTTCTACCGCCTTCAACAGTCTATTGTATACCAACCGCTCCAACACTTTCCCCAAAGTATCAAGCATACAGAGTGGGCGGTATGATGATGGAAGTCCGGGCGGTTTATTTGGCTTTGGCAGTAATACCAGTCGTTGAAGTTTCCAAGGTTCAGGAAATACACCCTCTTTCAAACAAGAATTGAACAAGTCAATGAAAACGTCTGGTCTTGCTTTCATCGCAGCTTTGGTTACAATATTTGGTACACCATCGGGGCCACACGCCTTATTTATATATATGCGCTTGACAGCCCTTTGCAGTTCCTCTCGGGTGAATTCTGGAATCTCCACATTTGAAAAAACTTCAGTCGGAGTGACCTCTTCCTGTTGTGGGAACAATGTCCGGACAATTTGGCGCAAAGTTTGGGGACACGTTGGAGACTGAAAATATTTCAATTTCCCCATGGCATTCCCCATGGGTCTTCGTCAACCTTCTGGCACAGCTCACTCATGCAACGTCTTTTGCTGGCCTTTATCTCGTTTTTCAGTGAGCGACGATCATCTCGATATTGGCGCTGAAGGTCTTCAAAGGATGATTGTCCTCTTGCTCGTTGGTAGCGTCGTCTACTACAATTACACACGTCGCGCAGTTTTTTAATTTTATCCGTCCACCAGTAAACAGATGGTCGTCGACGCTGACTTCGTTTCCGTGGCATGGTTGCGTCGCAAACTTTCTCAAGAGATTTCATGACGTGTACCGCTTTGGTGGAGGCGGTACCGACTGACTGGGTAATATCTTCTATCATAACTTTAAAAATTTCCTCATCAAATCGATGAGCCTTCCAACCAATATTTTTGGAAAGGTTATGCAAGCTACGACTGCTCCTGTGTTCTGCTGGCCCCACCTGGCAGATAATAGCCTGGTGATCACTATGATTGTAGTCTTCACTGACCTCCCAGTCAATATTCCGACTGACCAGGCTATGACTAATGAAAGTTAGATCTATCACAGATCCCGTACCAGCCCGACGAAAGGTGTGTACATTGCCATTGTTGAGCAACACAACATCTAACGAAGCAAGGGCCTCTAGTAACGTTTGTCCCTTTACTGTCGTAATTTCACACCCCCACTCCAGGCCCCAGGCATTGAAATCTCCCGCGATCACTAGCGGGTTATGTCTGCTGGCATCAGCAACCAGACGATCTATAACGTTGGAAAATTCATCTATAGTTGCATTGGGCGAAATGTAGCAGCTGAACACATAGATGCCTTCCATCTTTGCCCAAGTAAAACCGTCTTCCATCCTTGTTTTAACTTCTTGAAAGGGTCGTCTTCCACAGGCCCAGATGGCTGCTCTCTGCGTTTCATCTCGTACCCAGGTTACATCACAGGGAATTCTATATGGTTCACTGATTACAGCAATATCGATTGATTTTTCTCTCACTGTTTGCGATATTATATCCTGCGCCGCGCTGCAGTGATTTAAATTCGATTGATAAATCTTCATATTCAGATTCGTCTTGCGGCATCTCGAAATGCCCTCTGGTACACTGGGCACATCTGCGTACCATAGAGGTGGTCTCCTGTACCCTTTTGATTACACAAAGGGCAGCTGGGTTTATTGGTGCACTGTTTAACCCGGTGTCCCTCTCTGCCACACCTGAGGCACTGATTCCCTAAGTCATGTTGACTTTTGCAGCATCGTGCCAGATGACCATATTGAAGACATCTAAAGCAACGAAGGGGCGAAATCTTCAATCTAATGCGACAGGAGACCCAACCAACTTTAAGATTGCCAAGTGTTAATAGTTTGTGAGATAGTACCCCAGGCATGTTTATGACAGCGCTTTGAGTGCCACTGTAAGCATGTCTCAGGGACTGCACAGTACACTGGCTCATAGCTTCATCGCCCAACTGTGTCTTCAGGGCTTCGTAAACTTCATCTTTAGACGTAGTTTCGTCAAGATCTTTTAGTTCTACTTGAACCGCCTGAAATAGGGCTTTGACAGTTGCATTACCATTAAGTGCGGTTTCCAGCTGTGTTTTATATTTTATCGCCACATTATTTTTTGCTCGGCCGAACTCCAGAAGTAAGTCACCTGTCGTCGTTCTTTTGATTTTACCCACATTTTTCCCTATCTCTGCAAGGGAGGGGTCGCTCTTTAATTTCCGTAGAACTTCTGCATATGAAACCTCACCCTCTGCCCTAATAGAGAGCGCTTCAGGTCTGTTGACACCACGTGGTGTTAGCATTAACATTATCCGAAGGCATCTTCCCAATTGGCTTTTTTGAGTCAGGCATCAACCTCTCTCTTGTTCGTTTCATTCCCTGTGTTTGGTTAATAGGTTGGACGCTATCAGTCACAGTACTCATAACCACACCTGGTTTTTCTTGACCAACCTGCACATGTCGACTACGGGTCTTTACAGGTAAAGTCTGTACGGACACCGTCACTGTAGATGCACTCCTCAAAAATTCCTCTTGACATGAAGCTAATTTCGCGTAAGCAGACAGTATTTCACTTGCAATTTTTTTAATTTCCGCATGGACATTAATACGTGGTGTAACGTATGTCAACAGTCTTTTAGTCAAGTGCCCTAGAACTTCCAATGCCTCATTCCGGGCGTCCAAATCACTCTCAGTGACATAAAACATTATCTGGCTTGTATGTATTTAAGTGCACACACAATAATAAATGAAATCAAACCACAACTGTAATTGAAATTCGAAACAAAATCAAAGTACTTAAAATTAATACTAACTTCGTAACAACAGAAGAACCGAAACAACACTACACTACTGAAAAATGAACTGAAAACTTTACCAACTTCTAAAATAAAGAAATCGGAACTCAATGAACTGTTTACACGCTACACGTTACGCCGAATGAGAATTTAAATAACAAATAACACTTACTTACCAGAAAAGCAGCCTTCCTTCACTTACAGTAATACGACTAAGTTGTAAGATGTTTTATGTTACTATGGTAACCTGGCTGTAATCAGCTAATACTGCCCGATGCCTATTTAAAAGTCCAATTGCGCGTAACAGGCAGCTTCTGCAAACTTGCTAACACTTCCACACACGAAGAGTCTTACTCAGAATAAGACAAAACACAAATTATGGTAACAGACAACCAATGCGTTGTATGAAGCACAAATACTCGGAAGCGAAACGAAAGCTGCGTTCACTTCGAAACCAGAGATGACGTCATCATGTACTGTAACTGACCTGTGATAAATGCATGCAACTTACGTTGTTGATTAACATAATATTAATTCGATGAATATTAGTACACTGATCCTGGAATGAATTTACATTGAATGATGAAATTACCGATTCCCTTGTCATTGCTTCCTGAAACGTAATTATTTTTGTTAAAGGACTTATAATTATTAGGCTTTATTTAGGGAAACCCTGATCTGACGGCAACTCTCACTTCTCTATATGGGAAACCATGATCTACTTTGCTCAACAGAACTCTAATTAATAAACACCGCCATCTGTGGCTACCTTTCACATCCCTCCTTGCCAATTCCCTTCCTATGTTGCACTGGAATGTTAACAAATACACAAAGAAAGAGTTATTATCCTATTTTACAAAGAGAATAGAAACAACAGTGGTAAACGCATACGTACTGTATTGTCATGCCATTATTATATTTTCGACGAAATATGCAGCGAGCGTCTATTTCTAATTATAAAAATCATCACCCCAATAAGGCATTACTTAGAAAGAATTCTTCAAGGAAAACGCAGCGTGAGAAATGTTACGTCGGGTTTCACAAATATATTTTCTTGGGTTGGTGAAGGCCACGATTCTACCCAAAACGGCTGATGACAAGAGGATTCACTAAGGATGATATTATGTGCAAATGTTGTGACGCAGCATCGAGGAACTTCCACGGGAGGAGTAATTGGGAGTGGATAAGCCGAATTTTAAAGACTGGTTTCTCACGCCCAATTATTTTTTCCTTGGGAGAGAAAGTGGTCAGCTTCTCAGAGACGCGAAATGGGGAAAGAGAGGAAGAAAGTAAAGTAATTTCACGTTATCACACACCTTGTGTGAAGGATTTTCACTATCATCCTGTTCTGTAACTCAAAGATCATTTCCTGGTGCTGAGGAAGACCTCGATTACTCACTATAGTGCTATTAAGAGTACGCATTTTATAAAATTATGAAATTGAAAAGAAATATATTTTAGGTTATATTGTAATGACATTTTCCCATAATTCTTCACGTAATCCGTAAATAAATTTTAAACTTCATAAAAGGAAAACTTAACTGGAAGAGCACCTGCATGTTATATACTGTAATTGATCTGTGATAATTGCATGCAACTTACGATGTTGTTGATTAACGTAATATTAATACGATTAAGATTAGTGCACTGATCGAAGAATGCATTTTCATTTTATGATGAAACTACTTATTCCCTTGTCATTGCTTCCTGAAACGTAATTATTTATCTTAAATGACTTATTTCAGGCTTTATTTAGGGAAACCCTGAAGTGACGGCAACTCTCACTGCTCTATATGGGAAACCATGATCTACTTTGCTCAAGACAACTCTAATTACTAAACACCGCCATCTGTGGCTACCTTTCACATCCCTCTTTGCCAATTCCCTTCCTATGTTGCACTGAAATGTTAACAAATATATGAAAAAAGTGGTATTATCCTATTTTTACAAATATAATACACACAACCGTTGTAAACGCATACGTTATGTATTAGATTTTGACTTATTGTTGTTTCCATTAGTCCTCGATTGAGGAAATAGGAGACGTCATACATTAAAAATAAAAAATATTTTTTTGACATTGCAACAATGTCATGCCATTATTAGATTTTTGACGAAGTATGGCCCGAGCATATTTGCAGTGAGCGTCTATTTATAATCATAAAAATCATCGTAGACCTTGTGTGCACAAGAAAGCTTCAAACGTGTTCCCAAAAGTGTAAGGGCATTACTTAGAAAGAACTCTTGAAGGAAAACAAAGAAAATGCGCAGTGTTACGTCGGGTTACATATGGAGTGTAATGAAAAATGGGATAAATAACAGCTATTTTTGTTGTATGAGGTAACGAATTTAATAAAAGAAGTGTTTCTTAATAATTTTCTTTCGTTCGAACTGCTACCATCCCCATTTGTGTATTTTCAAAAGTATCTAATATTTTAAAAACTAAAGTTGAATGTAATTATACAGTTACACATTCCTTGTGCATATGTATAACTTATGTGAACAATTTTTTTTAAAAAAAAAAAGACAGTTAATGGGTTAAAGGAGAGTCGCCTTTTTTTTATCACGAATCATCTAACATCTCGGCACCCACCAGGAAAAAACAAAACTGGGTTCTTTTTGTAGACTCCGTCCATTTCGGTCTATCATGAGTAATTTAGATTAGTTACGGTTGATCGAACCCTGAAATTCGGGAATGTGTAGTCCTTTTGTCCTTTAACACTAAACGTACCATGACCGGTTATATTTCAATTGATGGAACTGTATGGAAAGAAATTCAAATAGGGGCTGTACCTGGAAGACCAATACTTCATAACAGAACCAGGTCCAACGGGTTGTGGTACAAATAGTCACATAGGGTCCACTTGTAAATCACCAGCCTTCACCATCCGATGCTACCACTAAGAAATTTTATCAAGGATACAATAAATCTCCCCCGCGTTGATATAAATTTACTACAACGACACAAAGTCTATTATGAGGTCCTCCGTAATCGGTTTTTTCCAATTTTATATTTGTGCAAATCTTCCATAAGACTGGGAAAGCGATCAAATGAGGATACATTACATTTATTTCAAAATGTTTAGTATAATATGTAATCCTTTCTGTCATTTATATAACTACTGGGTCATTCCATGTCTGATCACCAAAGGCTTCCCACTTGACCCTCTCTAAATCTCATGAAATTTTGTAAGGAAGTAAACCCATATCGCAATTGAAAATATGCAAAATATTAGAGTTCATTGTACACTGGTTGAGATGTTGCAAGATCATCTTCAATGGTGTGGCTGTCAGCGCCCCTCTGAAAAGGACAACTTTGATCTCTTGGCCAGATAAGTGTGAAACTCGGCTTATCGATACAACTTCTAGTCTAAAATGTAGTAATACGGCTGGCCGTTCTCATATCTGCTCAAGCCAAAATTGCCACAAAGTTTTGCGGTGTCAAATTGTTTCTTCATTTTGGAGGCCAATTACTCAGCAGAAAAATACCTATATACCACCATATTTTGGAGAAAGTACCATATTGAGAAGTATAGAAACAGCAAAACTATTATACTCATATGTCTTGAGATATTCTTCATGAAATTTGCCCTGAAAAATTTTACATGTAAAAGTAGCCAAATTTCAGCTTAAAATATCCCAAAATACTTCAGTCTCAATTTTTTTAAGTTGTACCATAACAAAGAGCAGATTTTTATGTACACAAAACATGCATTTTTATGTTGTGATGTGCTGCTGGTTTATAAGAGCTATAGGTTTCTGAAGCTAACCATGTTGCTGCGCGAGAGATGCTGAAGGAGACAACTTTGATCTCGTGTCAAATAAGGTCTAGTGGCCAGACAGTAGTATAATTTGGCTTATCTTCACACCTTCTACCACAAAGTGTAGTGGTGTGATCAAACAAGTAGTACAGTTGACCATTATGATATGTATCACTCCTAAAGTAACCAAAAAATATGGTTCATGACATTTGGAAAGGGTCGAGTGGGAGCCATAGGTTGTATTTCGGTGATTTCACATGGCAAAATCCTTCTACCTAGACCAGCTGTGTCAAAATCAATTAATATACGGGCCGTTTCATGCAACAGGTAATATTAACGCGGGCCAAATCACATTAACAAATTTTTTTATAACTATAAATTATAATGAGGATTCAGGAATACGGACAGTATAATTGAAACGCATTATGTGATTAAATTAAATGAAAGTTAATAATTTATTATACTGATATGTAAGTTTTGGGTGTGTTGTGGTATTCAGTTCTAAGACTGGTCTGATGCTACTCTATTCTGCACAAGCCTTTCCATTTCCTCATACCTAGCACAACCCACATCATCCCTAATCTGCTTAGTGTATCCTATCCTTGGCCTCCCTCTTCTGTTCTTGCCCCACACACTTCCCTCTAGTGCTAATTTAAACGTAGCCTCATGTCTCAAAACGTGGCCCATTAAACTTGGTTAAAGTCCTCAATATTGTTCGCTCTTCGCCTATTCTGATTAGAATTTCCTCTTTAGTGATTCTATCCAGCCATCTCATTCTCCTATAGCCTCTATTCTTTTCGTTTCCGTAACTACTGTTGTCCACGTTTCACAATTTTAGGAACGATTTCCTAATATTCACAATTATATTACCCGTCAGTATGCGGATTCAAAATCTTGAAGGAATGAAGTAAATTATCTATGGTTGAAAGTTCTTGATCGAATAAAGTTAACTGTCTTTGTTAATGTTTTTAGTAGTTCATGCATTTTTAATATTTTTAAACAGAGAAGTTGTTAGTGAAGAAGGCAATGGAAAGTCTTTATTTTTGGTTTATTTGGATATATATCATGTTATTTTTCGATCAGTCTTGACGCAAATCCTTTACTTTCATCCATCATAGATTTAACGCCGTCAGTTGTTACATAAAGCAGCCTGTCAAGAAAAATATATTTTTGTACAATGTTCCATACAACGTCAAATATGTTTTCACCCCATGTAGTTCCTTAAAGAGGAATAATTTCCAACAATTCTTCAGTAATCTTCATTTATAATATGTCAAAATAACACATTGTGTTAGAATGGTATTTGATTTGTAACTCGCAGTTCTTTTTCACACCTCATTTCGTGAGGCAATTCGATGGTTTTATAAATATTTATATTAATATCTTACAGACAGACACTTCAATTTTATTTACTGGCACAGTGATAATGAAGGACCAAAAAATCACACAAGGGCCGCAAATTTGACACCCCTAACCTAGACCAACGTGAATTACGCCACTTCTATGGATAGTAACTTGAAAGAAAATAAGTTTTCAATTGGGATTCAGAACAGATTTTAATAACCGGTTTAGACTTTGATTTCCATATTATTAATGATTTCACTGTAACAATGTTCCTAAATAGACTAGGAAAATCTAGCTACGTTCAATTAAAACTGAGAGAACTTTACATTTAGAATTGACGTTTCTTCCTGAGTAAATGCAAATCATTTTGAATGCGTACATTTCTACTTTCGAGATAGGGAGATACGGAAATGAATGTTGCTGGAAAAGCTGAGAACTTGCAGACACAGCACACTAAGGATTATTTAAGCCAAGACTTCCTATGCAGCAGTTTCAATGTCGTTAGTCCCGGCCGTTATAGAACCTCGGAGTTTTCAATAGATGTATACTTCTAAAAAGTAATGTTTCAACTATTATACATTATCAGTAAAGTAATAAAAGCTTCTGTGCTCGTCTTCTGGCGTAAATGCATGGCGTGACTCACGTGACGTGAGAGCAACAGCACATTACTTAATTATTGTCCATGCATTTTTCAAAATGTCTCACATTTTTTATTCTATTACAACTTATCAGTCGACGGCCTTGTAATTAATGAGTTATAGTAGTTGATGCAAAATTCAGCTATAAATAAGCCCCAATACACTTTAATAACGACGATGTTCCATCTACCTTTAAGCAGCCGTGGACACTGGAAGACTGAAAGCGAATATTCCTTTATAAATAGGGTGGACATTTATTGTAACAATTTATGTGTAATAGTGTTTAAAGCAATCCACCAATGCAATTATGTTTACGATAAATATGAACTCACTAGAATATACAAATTAAGAACCAACGCAATAGAGTTATTTTATGTTTTCGAACATCCTGTGTGAAGGTATTTCACTCTAGGGTTGTTCTGTTACACAGGTACCAAATTATTATGTTTATTTAATAAAACATTAACAGATGTATTCATTTTCATTAAAAGTATCTCTTAACATAATTGAATTTTAATAAAAAAAATTGGTCATATGACAATAAGTATTTGCTAAATATATTTTAAGCTGATAAGTAAATGAAAACGAACCTAATATGGAGAATTTCATCTGTGGCAGGTAACGACAGTTAAAATTTGATGCTGATTTTAAAGAATATCAGCCCTATCAGAAAGAGACTGTAACATTCATAGGGACGGATTGGAGACGGGTCAAATAAGAACAAGGAAACCGTCGATATTGGTGATACTCTTCCATTCAACATGCAATTTAAATTTAATTTCAGCACCAGACAAGGAGTTGAAAGCTGCAGAAAATTTTTATTATAAAAATAAGGTGATGTGTTAAGTGAATAAAAATTTTCAGCGTCAGTTCATTTGACGTTGTTTCCCCTTGAATTGTTTAGGTATAATTTCAAGCCCATTAATAAGAGAAGACGTTGACTTGCATTACTTCATTCTGTTTTGTTCTGATATTCAGTCCTTAGACTGGTCTGATACAACATTCTATGCTAACCTATTCAGCGCACCTCTTTTCATTTCTACACCTCTACCACATCCTACAGCCTCCCTAAATTTCTTAGCGTACTGCATGCTTGATCTGCCCCACACACTTACCTCTAATGCTATTTTATTTATAAAACCCGTCATGGCTCAGAAAGGGCCTACTATGTAATCCTCCTCTTCATCAACGTCCTCCATATTGTTCATTCTTCTCCTAGTCTACTTAGAACTGTCTCTTTATTGATTCTTTCCACCCATCTCATAATTAGGTTTGAATTATACAAGTCAAGATTTTAAAATAACTAAAACTTAAACATAAACTTGAAGACAGATTTACAATCAAGATTAGATCATGAATCAAACTCAAATTAAATTGTGAATGAATAATGAGGTCAATTATTCTAACGATTTATCTATAAGAATGCTTAAAGCTGGTCTTCGAACGGAATTACATATGCTCTAAATCTGAACTCACTTCAGAATATTCACATTAGGGACACAACGTGATATAACTCAAATAAATAATTCAAATTAGCAACTTTTAAATTCCTAAAATAAAGTGTTACTTGAGACGGAGGTTCTGCATATAGCTCGGAAAACAGTTATACGTACGTAAAGGAATGTTCCAGGAGACCCTGAGAGACGAAGACCTGATTGTGTGACATGGCGCAGGAGGACGGAGGACAAGAGGAGACACTATATTATGTGCAAAAGTTGTGAAGCAGCTTCGAGGAACTTCCACGGGAGAAGTAATTGGGAGTGGCTGTGCCGAATGATAAGGACTGGTTCAGCCAGCCCAATTATTTGTTCCTTGGGAGAGAAAGTGATCAGCTTCTCTGAGAGACGACGTGGGGAAAGAGAGGAAGAAGCTAAGAGATGATTGATGACTTTCCGTAGAGTCATTACACGTTATCATACATTCTGTGTGATGTAATTGTTATGTTACACAAATATTTTCTGCTGCTGAGGAAGGCCGCGACTCTATCCTTTAAAACTCTATATTATGACATTAAATGAATGCATTTTCATAAAATTACGACTTAAATTTATGGAATTCAAAATAATTTATTTTAGGTATATTATAATGTCAATTTCCCATATTGCTTTGACGTATTCCGTAAATAAATTTTAAACCTTTGACTTCATAGGAGGAAATAGTTCTGCAAGACCACCTACATGTTTATATACTGTATTTGATATTTGGCAAGCCTGCAACTTAAGCTGATAACCTTAATACTATTACGATCAAGATTAGTCCACTAATCCAGGTATTAATATAATCGAATTATGAAATTACTGATACCTTGTCATTGCTTCCTGGAACCTTATTATTTGTCTTTAAGAGCTTATAATTAGGCTTCATTCAGATAATATTCGATTTTTTAAATAATATTATGTTTATGTTACATGAGGGAATTGGGAATCCCTATTGTATAAAGTTAAGACAGTTCTCATTACTTTATATAAGACACCCAGATCTACTTTGCACAACAGAACTCTAATTACCCCCAAAACGTTTGTAGTGTTGGGGTCACTAGGAGTCTGGTTAGGTGATGGTTATTCTTAAAATTAGTTGAAAACAACGGACAGGATCAGCACAGAAATTAATAGGATGCGCTGTAAGGAGATCCCTTGGAAACTCTTGTGATTGACTCGTGCAAACAGCTTAACCTGTTTTTAGAATGGAATATGTAATTTATTGACAGTCTTTTGTAGAGGTTAAGGATAACAGTCCTATCTCGTTATTTCATTCCTGTCCCTTTGAAAATCCTCAATAGTATGAACCACGAACGGAGGTCTGTTTTTTCTTATCCTGGCAACTAAAATTAAACTCAAACTCAATATATTAATGTTATAGTTACACTAGAATTTCTAATAATTAGCGTCGATTAAACAGTCCGATAAGAATAAAATTAATAAAACGAATCGGGCTTTTACTACGTTCAGGATAGACAATAATCAGAAATTACAATTTAATGGCAAACCGGATCAGTATACATGCACAAAATAATCTTGTAATGCCCACGTTACATTACAGTCGAACTGCTGTTTAGAAATCTTTTTCGCAATATGGCTGCCACAACGGAGGAAGGAGCTTCGACGTTCTTCTAAGGGAGAGGTGATTGGGAGCGACTGTGCCGAATGTTGAGGAATGGTACTACACTCCCACTCGCTTGATCCTTGGGAGACAAACTTGGTCAGCTTCTCACAGAGACTCGACGTAAGAAAAGAGAGGAAGAAGATCAGAGTTGATTGATGACTATCCATGGAGTCATTTCACATTAATCATGATGTCAAACATCCCATATGAATGTATTACTCTCAGCTTGTTCTGTTACACATCTGATAACATTTTTTCCCTACCCATTATTCATTTAATCAAATAGTCTTAAAATAATGGAATTCAAAAAGTGTGGGTCATAAAAAAGGACCTTATGTGTATCTCGTCCTACATGTTATATATTTGATCTGTGGAGGGCATGGGACCACTTTGACCACCAACGGCAGGAAACAGTTGATGCTGATTAATGTAACACTACGAAGATGAAGATTTTTCAAATTATTTTTAGAAAGTAATCTCCATTTATGGACCATTAAAAGCAAATCAAATAATTGATTACAATTTTTATCTTTCCATTTGTAAAATCTTTTGGAATGTTTCACAAGTAACGCATCACAATTTTCTGAATTCGTAAATAATTGTTCACATTATTAGATAATTGTACCTTAAATATTTATTTAGCATTTGAGAGTTTAAATAACACCAGATGAATTCAAAATTAATGAACAAAACGGGTGTTTACGAACTGCTGTTAATAAAGTGAACATATTTTTGTATCAGTTATGGACTGTTTTTAATATTTTTTTGAATGTTTGTATTTATTTAACATACAGACAAAATTAGAATAAATGAATATACTTATTTTTAATACATAAGGTAGTCGTGTGGACCGTATTCAAAGATTGTCAGTTTCATAAAGGGGTGTAAATAAATTTTGAAAAAATGAAATTATATGTAAACAAAATAATACTATTTCCCTGTCCTGAAAATATTATTGAGCGGGTATACCGTAAAATAGACTTAAAGTAATGAAAGGACACTTGGACTTACTTAATTGTGTATGTAAATATAATTTTCTACAGAGAGAGTTGAAAAGCAGCCTAAATTATTTGTCCGCTGACTAGTAAGTACTGGTAAGTTGTTGCAGAGGGGTAACAGGGCCACTTGAGGGTGATCCTGAAACAGGCGACTCCTCTATAATAGCATGGGTTGGGAATTGAAGAGGTGGGGCAGGGTGTGGAAGGTAGCCAAGGGTGGACTAGGGCCCCATGGGCTATAGTTTAAAGATACTAACCGGTGATTCATCTAAATGTGATGCAGGGAAAACCCTAGAAAAACTGCATCAAGTAGGTCGGGCTTTAGGGTTAATCTCTCACTTCATTCCGAATGACAGGAGATTATTTTACCAACGTCCGTCCGTTTGCCTTTTTTTTTTAATGAGAGAGCGAATGAGAAAAGAGCGTGAATGTGTGGGGGCGCGGGAAGTAGAGCGATTCACTACCTACGCCACCAGTTGATAGCTTGACAAACACTTCTCCAACGTTTTCCTCCAGGGTACGGACATTAATTCAAAGTTAAACCTATATAAAACAGAGACTTCAAGTAACCACCCCTGGTCCGTTGAAGTAATTTTTTAACATTTCTCAAATATGAGTGGAATCTACTCTAGCACGGACATTGGCATTGAGTTTTCAATATGTAATTGAAGTGCATTATCAGCATTTTTTAACCTGTAGCAAATACTTCTCCTGCACTTTAAATGTTATATAATATTCAGTCACATACATAGTGTATTGTATTGCCTGTAGCAGCCATAAATTCTGAAATAACCGCAGAAAATTCTAAAAGTATTGTCACTGGTCCATGGAAGTCAAGATATTCGATAGTTACATATCACTTTTGTAGATCGTGTGGAGTTTGACGTCTTGGACAAAGTTACATCGAGTTCTTGTGCGTGGGACAAAAGCTTGTCTCCAACAATCACATATGAAACAACAATACTGTTGAGGCAGTGTTTTTGGTTCTGGTCCATTGAATGCATATTTTTAACTTTTTCCCTATAAATTGTCATTCTAAGAAAGTTGCCTATTTGCATCATTTTCTATTCTCCTCGGGCTCTAAAATTACGTTCACAGCTATTATATCCATTGTTGTTATTTTTTTTAGAAAGTCTTAATCTCCTCCATAAATGACACTATAAAAATGTTAGGAAGTGAGAGTTTGATGTGGAAACTGATTTTCCAGCGAGAAGGTACACGGTGAAAAAACATTCAAATTTACGGATTTTAAGTAATTTATCATCCCAACTATGATCTAAATTATCTTTATGAGAGATAAAGATATGAGCCGGGTCACAAAAGGTCTGTGCTTTCCACTCTTACAAATAGAGTGAGAATGATATCGGATAAGGACCACTTGATCACCTTCGACGTACCTTATTAAGAAACGGTTACACCGTTGATGAAATTTCACGGGCAATACACGGAACCACGAAGAAAAAAAACGAGGAGTCGACCGGAAAATATTTTACAATTATTAATGAGTTTTTAATGTTTGTAGTTGTACAAATCCTTTTAATCGTACTAGAATATAAACTTATAGTTATTTAAGTAATTTGACTCTTATTACTGTGACAATAATATAAAGACTGAATATGTTAAATTAAGTTGGGTTCCTAATTGCCTATTTCGAAGATCACATATATTTAACAATTTTTACTTTCACCGAGTTACTAACCAAAATTTGTTAATATTTTACAAATACAAGTATTTTTTCTTTATGCAGTATTGAATACTGTCAGGTATGTTTCTTTTTTCTATCAAATCATTTTTATCACTATTGATAGTTAAGCAGAAAGGTTCAGTTCCCAATATTTCATTGACTTCTACTTTTAGATTAGAAATATTTAAATTTTTACTTGATATGTTGTTGGAAAAAGTCTAAAAATTTATTAAATGTTATACGGTGTACATTTGCTTAATGTTAAACAGGACAGTTTATTTTGACAATATTTACATTATTATGGTTTTCATTATTAAAACTTACGATAGTTTATATTCGTATTTACGCATAACTGAAGAGATTTTTCTTTATATGTTAGTTGATTCACGGTTGAGGGGGTAAGGGACTTGGTAAGGGGTGTCAACCGTAGTGTGACCGCAGGAAAAACCACACGGTCCCGTTTCCGTCAAGCTATTGACTGGCAACGCTTTCCTAGGAAACCATAGCTCGAGAGGCTTGCGCCTGTTGCCTGCAGCAGACCTATTTATTTCGTCAGCTACAGCCTCAAGTGACATAGTCACGGTGATGTTCTCATTCACTATGAATAGTTAGAAATAATCTCTCAGAAAATTGTTCCGTAAATTAAACAAAACTACACTTCCGAAACTTTTACTTAAAACTAAGATAACAATAATTCTTTATTTTGTGCAAATATAATCATTGTTTCTAAATTATAGAATTGTTCCCACACACACACACACCGAGAGAGAGAGAGAGAGAGAGAGAGAGAGAGAGAGAGAGAGAGAGAGAGAGAGAGAGAGAGAGAGAGACGGTGGTCGCCGGGTAATGTTCAGGGAGAAAGACATAGTGAGGATCAGTGCTCTTTGAAAAACTATTTTCGTGTGCGAGCTCAACCAGTCAGTGGTTGCAAGGTGTCGATAGAACAAAGATCATCGACACTGGGACTCTCTGAATCGACTCATGTCGCGTCTCAGCTCTGCGTCAAACAACTTTGTTCATAGATACATTTGTCTGTGGAAGCAATTGCGTTCTAACTAGCTATTTTGTTCTTTAAATACTGAAGATTCTGATTGGAGACTCTTTGGCATCAGAAAGTTTTCTCCCTGAGTTCTTGTCTCCGTATAAAATAACATCATATGAAAAATTATACATCCATTTATTACAAGTTATCGCATTTTTTGTACACGTATCTGCTAAAATGTATTAATGTTTTCTCCTTCGTAATAATAAATGATTTTATTTCCACATCCTATCCCTGTTTTTCTTTGTTTCCACCAAAGACGATGAAAGAAAAAATGCTCTTAGCCGAACCAACCACTCTTAACTGGCAGAGTTTCACTTTGTAAATTTGTCTTTTTATGTTTTCATGCAGGAAACAATGTAAACGATGACTCATCATATCATACCACACTCCTGTGTCAAGGTTTTATGAACGTGGCACCACTTCTTTCGAAGCTTTGTGTTGGCTTCCGTTACGGAGGGTTTCGAAACTGCAGCCCTTCCATAAATGTTCGCTTTATGAAGCACCCACCGCACTGTTTTTGTCAAAACAGTATTTGTTGCTCAAGTGAGTGTTGAGTCCTGCTGTCACTTTAGCCGCAGAAGTTTCATGTTGCCTGATCGCAATCATTTTAATGCTCATCTCTCGGTCACTATTCCTCTTTGCTGATAAAGTTTTAGCATGTTTTGTGATGCTCCCGCGCACCAACGATATGTCCACTTTTGAAGTCCAGTACATCACGCATTTCACCGATCACTGGTGCAGAACGAAGCACGATAACCTCAAATAGTGGCACATCAATTGGGCATTGCAGAAATTACATGCACACAGTGGTGCCAACCTGCAACAAGCCGTACCCTATTGCAAGGTGTTGACGGAATGCAGAGATGTTAAGTCGGTGCTTGGACGTTGAATCGGATTAACACAGTTGGTAGAGCACGCAGCTAGATATCGCGAGGTCCTGGGTTCGAATCCCTGATTTGGTTGACATTTTTCCTTTTTTGTCTTTCTTCTATAACAGCCTTTGCTATTTCACTGTTTCCACACTACTCCATCACTTTCGTTTTCCCTCTACTAATACTCATATTAAACTCTTTCTCCAATACCATGTTCATGTCATTTATTATGGTTTCCAAGTCTTATTCAGACTCCCTAATACAACAATATCATCGGCAAACCTCAGGGTATTTTTATTTCTTCTCAATATATTTTGATTCCTTTCTCGTTTTCCTTTTTAAATTTCATCATCGCCCGTTCGTTATATATATATATATATATATATATAATGTAGCGGAGCCTGCGTTCCTTCGTATTCGAGGATTTCTTATTCCTTTAGGGCGCCAGGTATTTTTCATAAAAAACACCAAAAATTGATTTTAATAGTTTTAATCTCAATCAGAGCATGAAAAATATATATATCTGCAGGGCGTGGTCATTCTCTCGTCGTCCCGCCGACACAACCTGCTTCTCCCATCACCCCATGACGACTCCCAAAGTCTCGCCAGACCACATTGTTGGCCCAGCGTCAGTTCCTCAACAATTGCAACTCGCAAGCTGGCCTGCATTGTTAAGTGTAACTTTTCATGTTACATTTTCCCCGTCCCTATGAATTTAAAAAATTCGCTGAACCACAGTAGTAAAGAATATGAATGACCAACGCCCTTAATCAAAATTACAAAATATTTACAAAAATTCACTTAACTAATAAGAGTTTTCTTTGACATATTCAATTCTTCAAGTAAAATACAATTCTCGGTCAGTAAAATTAACTCATAACAAACCCTTAACTCTGATTACAATAATAAACTCCAAACACAACACTTCTTTGACATTAGCAAAAATACAGCATCCTGATCCCTTGATCAGCTGTTCTCGCTGTCCCTTAATCTGCTTATTCACTGCGTTCACATTACATTTATATCTACCAACTTTCATCTCACGCCTTAATTGTTTACAATTTTTCTTAAACTTATCCGCAGATACACCAATTAATTTTAACAACCTTCCACCACTCTTAACATTAACATTTCCTCCTACACATTGTTTCCTCTGTGTTGTTCGGGGGATTTTCTTTCGATTTCGCCGTTTACGGTAATAAGCACAATTTTGCATACAGAAAGGTTTCATTACCAAATCTGAATCCTTTACTTCTACAGTCTCTTTGGCACTCCTCGAACATGAATGCTTAGATAGCTTGAAATCACTGCGTATACCATTAACCATAAAATCTACCACACTTTTTAATTCTACCATATTTTCTATCTGCTTAATACTACTATTTACACATTCTTCCTTATATACACCTTCATGCATGATCAGCTGATCAGAGTCGTGGCAGTTATCGCGTGATTCACCACCTTTTTTACCCCGTGCATTAATTCTTTTCCCTGTACTTTCTAATGTTTCTTTTACGCGTTCTAAACCAGACTTTAAATCTACCTGCATTTCCTTAATACTATTAACTATGTCATCAAGAAATTCCATTTTTCATCAAATTTCTTATTAATTAACAGGGTCAATTGCTTGAGCATATAGTCCTCTGCCTTCTCAATACCCTCCTGTACTTCTTCCATTTTTAAAACGCTACAGAACACACAAACCCCCAACCAAAATATTACGCAAAATACATTTATTTGCCACCAACTTGTGGACCCTGTCTTCTTACTCGTACTTCACTTCTCCATACACACACACAAACATTTCTCGAAGATATCCACGCAGCGGTCACTGGAACACTTGACCCCTCAGCTATGCTATGCATAGATCAGCTCTCCTTCCACAGCGTTCCTTCTGCAGCGTCTCCACTTCTCTCAAATAATTGTCGGGTACCACGTAGTTGTCCTCACAAACCTTCGATGTTCTGAGCCTCACAGATGTCTCGCCACTGTTCGTTGTTCTAGGCCACTCGATGGCTCGCCGAATGCAGCATGTTAATTCTCCACTGCTCAATGTCCGTCAACACATTCACCAAACTCCTGTGCCATGTTCGTTGTTCGACGCCCCAACGTTGCGGTGTCAAATGTAGCAGATACGTCGTTCCTTCGTATTCGAGAATTTTTTAATTCCTTTAGGGCGTCTGGTATTTTTCATAAAAAACACCAAAAATTGATTTTAATAGTTTTAATCTCAATCAGGGAATGAAAAAAAATTATATCTGCAGGGCGTGGTCATTCTCTTGTCGTCCAGCCGACACAACCTGCATCTCCCATCACCGCATGACGACTCCCAACGTCTCGCCAGACCACATTGTTGGCCCAAGTTGCGTCAGTTCCTCAACAATTGCAACTCGCAAGCTGGCCTGCATTGTTCAATGTAACTTTTCATGTTATACCTTAAGGGGTATATGCGACAGACTGCATCCTTGTATGACTCCTTTATTGATTTCTGTTTTCCTTTCTTGCCCTTAAATTTTAATTACTGTTGACAGTCTTTTGTAGAGGTTAAGGATAACAGTCCTATCTCGTTATTTCATTCCTGTCCCTTTGAAAATCCTCAATAGTATGAACCACGAACGGAGGTCTGTTTTTTCTTATCCTGGCAACTAAAATTAAACGCAAACTCAATACATTAATGTTATAGTTACACTAGAATGTTTAATAATTAGCGTCGATTAAAGAGTCTGATAAGAATAAAATTAATAAAACGAATCGGGCTTTTATTACGTTCAGGATAGACAATAATCAAAAATTACAATTTAATGGCAAACCGGATCTGTATACGTGCACAAAATAATCTTGTAATGCCCACGTTACATTACAGTCGACTTTTGTAGAGGTTATGTTAGCTGCATGAGACGCAATGCTCCAAGAACTGCTGTTTAGAAATCTTTTTCGAAAACGGGGGCAGATCAATATTATTCCTGACACAGCCACTCTACCTCAACAAGCCGAATGTAAACATTCAACCGGTGGAAATGGAGGATGTCATCTACTTGTTGTGAATGGAAAATCACGTGTACGAAATAATGTAGAACGTCGACGTCAGGAATCCTGTGTACGATGGCCAGTTGAATGGGTGTAAAGAAACCACAATATGATCCCATTTAAACTGATCAATGTCAGGTGGAGCACGTTGGAAATATCGAAGACCTTGTCAGTCTCCTTTGGATACCGTGTACACCAACTATAATCACTTATTATTTTTAGTGAGACGCATAGACAGAGTATTTTGCGACGTCGCAAATAGCAACAACGTAATCCTCGAACTGAATTATATTTACTCTAAATTTTAACTAGCATTCGTTAACCTACATTAGGGCCACAACGCGATAGTACTTCAAAAATGTATCAAATCAGCAACTCATTAATTCAGAGGAAAAGTGAAGTATTACATCAGATGGAGTCTCTAGCTAGTATCTACTTTCATCCTCTTCTGATCATTGTACCATGTGAATTATATATTTTACCTTTACAACTTATTAAATATGCGTTCAAATATAATTTATGTTACTAATAAAGGTTAAATTTAATAATAATTTACAGTTTCATAAACAAAATAATAAAATTTGTTAAACATATTCTCTCTCCCTGGGGATTTGGGCTAAGTGACTGAGATACTATTAGAAGAAGATCTTGTGGGTCCGACATTGCATCAAATATCGTGATTCATATTTTGGGCGGGTCTCCTGGCCATCAGGCCAGAGATCAGCATCACCACCAGATTACTCTCAAACTTGAATCACTCACGAGCATATTACATGCTTCGCACTTTCACTTGCGCTACAAATCTGACGCTTTAACTGCTGCAGGACTCAGGGCAGGATCACCCTCATGTAGCCTGTTCCCCCCCCCCCCACCCAAAAATAAAACTCATTATGCTGATTGATATGCCTGCGGGAGTTTCTCGCAGGCGCTTGCACCCCGGAGTGACTGTGGGGCTCAAAGTTCTCACATGCCGAGAAACCTTCACCTACTTTAGGAGGCAATGTACTGGGATCGAAGACCTTGGGCATATGGCAACAGTTGTCCTCTCATCCCATTGTACCTGTGGGCCAACTGCCTTCTAAAACTGGTGGAGACACGGCGAAGGGAATGCTGCGATCCCACAGAAAACTCGTCTCCCGTCATTCGGAAGGGCGTGAAAATAGTACCCAATGCCCGACCTGCCTGATGCAGGTTTTCTAGGTTTTTCTCTGCATCTCTTTACATGAAATACCGTGTAGGATCCTTACACTGAAGCGCGGGGGCCATAATAAATCCTTGGCTACCTTGCTTTACCTTCCGCTTCCACCCTTTTCAATTCCCTTCTGATACTGTTAAAGGGGAGTTGCCTGCTTCAGGATCACCGTAATGTAGCCTGTTAACCCCCTCTTCCCAAAAAACGAAATCTACTTTTATTTTAATTTTCCCAAGATTTCGGGGTTCACATTCGATTTTGCAGGACTCCTCAGTTTCCTGGCCGGTAGACTCGTGACCATCGCGTTCTTATTGTCCGCCTGAAGTCTATAAGAAAAAGGGATCTACGCTAAAGCAAGTAGTCTTGGCATCGTGTTTTCCTCCATGGCTCCACAGCCCATTGAGGGCCTGGGCCTACCGAGTCGACTGCGGACTGTCTTCTTGCATGAATTTGGACAGACACGTGGTCAGCGTATCGATCGTCCAACAGTCTCAACCCCGATCTTAACGACCATGACGACACAAACATCCAATCTCATGCCAGGATTCGCCAGTTGTACTTTTGAAAAACTAATCGTACATATAATAAATATTTATCTATGCATACAGTAATAGTTGAGGGGACATTGAGAGACGAAGATCAGATTGTGTGGGATGGTGGAGCATGAAAGAAGAGATGAGGAGCCACTAAGGATCTGCTACCGCAGAAAGCGTAGGATGTGTACAAAATTGGTGAAGGAGCTTCGAAGTACTTTTAAGGGAGAGGTGATTGGGAGCGGCTGTGCCGAATGTTGAGGAATGGTATTGCCCTCCCAACCGCTTGTTCCTCGGGAGACAAACTTGGTCAGCTTCTCACAGAGACTCAACGTAAGCAAAGAGAGGAAAAACATCAGAGTTGATTGATGACTTTCCTTGGAGTCATTTCACATTTATCGTGCTGTCAAATATCCCGTATGAATGTAGTACACTCTCAGCTTCTTCTGTTATTATTTTACCTTGCTTTTCTACCAATTATTTATTTAATAAAACAGTCTTAAAATAATGTAATTCAAAAAGTGTAGGTTATATGACAGTAAACCTATTCTCATAATTACTTTATGTATTTGATAAATGAACTTTAAACTTTTAAACTGTTATATATTTGAACCGTGGTGGGCATGGAACCACTTTGACACCAACGGCAGCAAACAGTTGATGTTGATTAATCTAAACACTACGAGGTTGAAGAATTTTAGAAAATAATATCCACTTATAAATTTATGAAGCAGATAAAATAAAAATTACAGGTTTTATCTTTCAATTTGTAAAACCTTTTGGAATGTTTCTCAAGTCATCCATCACAATTTCTCTATTTTGTAAATAATTATAACATTATTAAATATTTTTGTGTTTGAGAGTTTAAATCACACCAGATGAAGTTGAAAATTAATGAACGAAACGTCGTGTAGGAAGTACTGCTAATAAAGTGAACAATTTTTTTCTCACTTTTGGTAGTTTTAATAATTTTTGAATGTTTGTATTTATTTAATATACAGAGGAAATTAGAATAAATAGATATAGTACAATGAATGTCAGTTACATAAAGGGAAGTAAATAAATTTTGAAAAAATGTAATTATACGTAAATAAAATAATAGTATTTACCCTTCCTGAAAATATTATTGTGCGGTTACACCATAAATTATACCTAAAATAATGATAGGACATTTGGCCTTACTTATTGTGTGTCTGAGAGTTGTTAAGCAGCCTAAATTATTTTTCGGCTGACTAGTATGTGACGGTAAATTGTTGCAAAGGGGTAACAGGGCCACTTGAGGGTGATCCTGAAACAGGAAACTCCCCTTTAATAGAATAGGAAGGGAATTGTTGAGGTAGGGGGGATTGACTTGGGCCCCCGGGCTGTAGGTTAAGGGAAGTACCCTAAAAGTGATGCAATGGATCCATGTAGGTCGGGCTTTAGGATTAATCTCTCACTCCATTCCGAATGGCGGGAAATGGTTTTACCATTGTCCGTTCGTTTGCCTGTTTTATGATGAGTGAGGGAGGGAGGGAGAGCCATTCACTGAGAGGCTTGCGCCTGTTGCCTGCAGCAGACTTGTTTATTTCGTCACCTACAACCTCAAGTGAAGCGGGGATTAACTAGGAATAGTTTTAAATAGTCTCTCAGAAAATTGTTCCGTAAACTAATCAAAAATAAAATTTCATGGTTCACTGTAAGCTGATGTATTTAACTTTTATTACTTGACATTGTCTAACCTTGTGTAAGGCTAGGTTTACACGGGCAGTGATGTCAGTGACGTGTTAACATACGTCAGTGCTGCAATGACAACTGCCAATCCATCGCTGACACGAGAGCACTGCTTCACTTTTCTCTGGAGCGTGTACACATTATGTCGGTCATGACTGGCGTTCCCCCTCCATCGATATAGACGCTGCCAACATAGGAGGGCAGTTAGTGGCAGTTACGGTTGTCCATTATCGATTGTGAACGGTGAGGCAGGGATGACTATCGATTGCGCGATGGTAAACAGTTTGTATTTTGCATTTTCAATACGCGTGCAGTTTGGTATAGTGTGCGATTGGAGTAAGTGAATCTTTGTTGTGAACAGTGGCTAGAAGTTTGGTTCAGAAAGCATTTAGGATAGAGTTCGTTTGTTGCACCTATGAGCCTATAAATGTTTAGGCTAACTTTCCAAAAAGAATTATTGTCCACCCTTCAACGGCACAACCTTTTACCGGAAAAAAACTACGGGAAAGAATGATGTATAACTATAAACATACTACTATCACACGTAATGAAAAATAATTCATTTCGTTTTGTTCAGTAATTGACACCTTTAAGGATACCGACCAGGGAGAAGTACAACACATCGTCACAAGAGGAGTCCCGCAAGGATCGGTCCTCGGCCCCGTTCTGTGGAATGAGATGTATGACGGGGTCTTACGAGTAGAGGTGCCGATCGATAGGGTTCGCGGACGACTTGGCGGTAGTCGTCGTGACGAAACAGTTAGAAGAGGGACGGATTGACCTGAGTGCAATGTTCAGGGACAAAGAGGGTGGACGGCGACATAGTTAGGGTCAGTGCCCTTTGAAGAACAACCAGTCGGTGGTGACGACAGACACTGGGATTTTTTGAATCGACTCAAGTCGCGACTCTGTCAGGACTCAGTTCTGCGTCAAACACTGTGTTCATAGATACATTTGTCTGTGGAAGCAATTGCGTTCTAACTAGCTATTTTGTTCTTTAAATACTGTAAATTATGATTGGAGACTCTTTGGCATCAGAAAATTTTCTCCCTGAGTTCATGTCTTCGTATAAAAAAATCTTGTTTTTACCCTGGAGAAATAACATCATATGAAAAATTTATTAGAAGTATCGCATTGTTTATACACGTATCTGCTAAAATGTGTTAATGTTTTCTCCTTTGTAATAATAAAAGATTTTATTTCCACAACTGCTTTCCTTTGTTTCCACCAAATACGATAAAATAAAAATTGTTCTTAGCGGATCCAACCACTCTTAACTGGCAGAGTTTCACTGTTTAAATGTGTCTTTTTACGTTCCCGGCAAATGCCCTTTCATAGAGTAAATTTAATTTTAGATTTCTCCCAAAAGAAACTCCCTATTAAATTTAAAGATTTCGTTTTTAAATCATTGTTTCTGCACTCCGCGTATGACGGATCCACAATCAATGATTAGAGTGCAAGTCATAACCTTCAAGTTAAAGCAACCAAAAATTTTGGAGAAAAACAAAAAAGAGAATAGTTTCAAAAAACGCAAAAAATTTAACGAGGGAATAAGAGGTGGGAGGTTAGTTTGTCTTCTTGTTTATTTTGTTTGAAATACGAGACGGGACTAACAGACAATCCTAACGCACCAAAGTCACACGCGTGATTCAACTGTGACGCAAAGAGTCTATTCAAGCAGCCCCCGAGTGTAAGACACCTTCTTCTACCGCAGTCTTAGCGGTGTTGGTTCAGTTTATTCTACGGGTGAACTGTACTCGACTCACTTAATATATTCCGCTTTTCGTGTGGACTCAACAATATCTGTTCGTAGAGAGATAGCTATGGAAAAGAACTACGATAACTAATATATTTCTCATTTATTTTATAATGTTTTGAGAGAAACACCCTCGAGAGAGGGAAATCTCATGTGAATCCGCTATAATGGAATGAAAACCTTTAACTATTAACACACCTTGTATATTTATGGAATATTACTACAGACAGTTATTATTAAACGGTGGTGGTTTGGTAGTAAAATAAAATAGAACTTCCTGGTTAGTTACTCCATTCCTCCCATCTGATTTTCATGATTCTCCTATAGCACCATATTTAGAAAGCTTACATACTACGGCTAATATAAATATGAATCGTGACTAAAAATGTTGGTATGGAGCGTGGGGTTATATCTGAAATGTGTTGACCTGGCTAAAACAGGATGTTCAAATTTGAAGTTGATCAGACTGAAAGCGAGGTCGTCTCTTATTCAGCGACCGAAGATAGTAGAATTTCAGGAAAGATGATAGAAAGATTCAGGACGTACGGTTCTTTTGCCAAGCCGTCCAAACCTGAACGGAATCAAAGACACTAGAATAGATTTTGAAGATTTAATGAAAAATGAAGACTGAGCTTTAGGGAGCCCAGGAGCCAGTTGCCAGCAGGAGAGATGAACAATGACTGACTTCTTTCTAACTCAGAGGGACTTCGGAAGCTTCTTCCCCCCCCCCCCCTAACAATATAACAAAGTGGGAGATCCACTGATTACAATCCAAGATTAAGTCACGTGGGGGCCTGAGAGGAGGGGGGGGGGCTCCTGTACTTTATGTAGGTTGGCAGCGTAACTCAACCCTTCACTTTTCTCGTCTACGTAGCCTAGCCACAGGAAACCGACGTTGCATTCCTATGTCCTGTTAATCGTCACTGGCGTCCGGTGATCAAATATCACAGTGATTCTAGCCGTAAGCAATGAATTTATATTCCGATTAACATATATTTAAAAAAAAATAGAATATTATCCAAAGGTATATCTAACATATGGGTGCGAATCGTGGAAAGGAAAATAATAGAAGCCTTTGGAATGTGGTGCTATAGGAAAATAAGATGGGTGGATAAAAAAATAACCAACAAGGAAAGTCTAAACAGAATAGGGGAAAAGCGAGTAATATGGAGGACGTTGACTAAGAGAAGGGATAGATTAATAGGCCACGTTTCAAGACATGAGAGTCTTGTAAAATTAGCAGTAGAGGAAAGTGTGTGGGGTAAGAACAAAAAAAGGAAAGCAAGGATGGAATACGCTAAGCATATGTGGTAGCTATGTATAAATGAAAAGGCTTGCGAAGGATAGGTTAGACTGGAGGGTTTTATCAGACCAGTGTTAGGACTGAATACCACAACAACAAAACATCACGTCTAAATATTTACAAGTTCTCATGTCCCGGGAATAATCATTTTCTTTTTAGTAAAATATATCGTTTTACTCTTAGATGTATTTATTTCTGTCCATTGATATATTGTAACGCTTCCCTCTCCCTTGGATCTTTTCAGGTCGCAATGCCGACCCGGGCGCCACTGCATGTGCACTCACTTATGAGGCTTAATTTTCTAAATATTGCGTCTTAGTATGTCATTATTTATTTTAAATGTGTGCGTGTGATTTGTGATTGCCTCTTCACGTAGATACGGAGGTCTTACGCCGAATTATGCAAATAAAATAACGAATTATGATAGTAAATTTATGTTTTAATTAATAGTTAATTTCTAGCTACTTTTTAAATCTTTTAATTTATGCATATTTGTAATCATATTATCTATATATCTTCCATCACTGCTCAATATATCAGCTCGTTTAGAAGCCAAAGGGCTATATATTAAATAATTTGTAATTACCTGCAGGAAATTAATAATTTCAATCCTAAAGCAATAGCTGATGAGAAGTAGCTTCAATGTTTGAGGTAATTTTCGCAACTATAGTTAAAACCCGTTGCAGTATTTTAATTTTAGCCAAAAGAATTTGCAAGCTCGTCCTCAGAGTAATAACGAGGTTTACCATTAGGTATTCCTTATTCTTGTAAAGATTTTAAGGTTCTCTCGTGCCAAGCCAATTGTCCCTCATTTGGGAGGGGTATGTTTCGGGGTCGCAAACCTTAGGTGTAAGGTGACAGTTGTCTGCTGATCCTATTGCACCAGTCGGCCAGTCGTAAATTTTCATTTACATTTGATAATTCCGGTTAGTGAACAAACCTATGGAACAATTATGAACAGCAAGGCGCCCCAAGGGTGTTTTAATTGAGTAGTACCTCCAAGTCAATATTGAACATCTCCTGTTCGCGCTATTTTTTTTTCTTTTTTAAGCGCAAGGGATACTAAGGAGCCTTTACCTCCACGTCGTGCATCATGGGTTAAATTCAATTTGACCACAGAACTCTGTAATAGATATTAAATACGCGTGTTGAAAGTTTAAATAAATAAATTTGTTTCCTGGCTTTTCTGGGGGATGGCAGAGCGCATTCCTAGGAACAATAGACTTACCCTTCCTTTGGCCCGTACACGTGCCTCAACACAAAATGGCGATGAAGCTTTCACAAGATATTGAACGCATAAATTCAGCCAAGCGTATTTTATAATTCAAATTAGATTTTCATCCATAAATATGGGCTCAGAATAAACGTACGGTGGCTCTAAATAATTTTCAATGAAATGACGAATATAAATTTATAAGATATTTGAACGTTTGATTTGTCATTTCCTCACTTTACTTTGCCAATCCTAAAGAATCGTCTTCTAATTAAGCTTACATAAAATAAATCAATAAACATGTCATAAAATAAAAAGATTTTTTATTGTATTGCTTGTACAATACGATTTCGTGCTTCTAACTGAGTACAGTGACGTTTCGGTAACTTCCCCTGTCATGTCTTTCCAACAAGCTTACTTCATTGAGCAAACGAACATATATCAAATATTACAATCCCAAAATAATTACTGTAGAAAGGGTATAATAAATTACAAAACTCTCCTTAGATTGACGAAAATTGACATTTGTTCTATAGACCCCAGCCAGAATTACTTCCGAAATACTTCCATTAAATACATCAATTTTAAGTAAGAATAAAACAAAAGAAGTTTGTCACTCACTAATTTATAAAAGATTTATTGTCTGTTGAGAGGTTTTGGCCGTATAAGTTATCTTTAATTTAACGAAAATAAATAGTGAATTATTACGACGAATCCATTCTAACCTATCAGGCGCAAGCATTTTCTTGCCGCATAACTACAACATTCCGCACTTTCCTACTTAGCAATAACCATCCTTTGCCTCCCTCTTCTGTTCACTTCCCTCTAATGCTAATTTTACAAGACCCTCGTGTCTTAAAACGTGGCCTATTAATCCATCCCTTCTCTTAGTCAACATCCTCCATATTGTTCTGCTTAGAACTTCGGCGTTATTGATTATATCCAACCGACTGATTCTCAGCATTTCTAAAGTTTCTATTCTTTATTTTCTACAACTACTATCGTCCACGTTTCGCACTCATATAAAACCACACACCATACCAACATTTTTAGCAATTATTTCCTGATATTTTCACTTATATTACCCGTAAGAAAATTCCTCTTCCTGGCGAAAGCCTTCCTTTCCTGTGCTATCCTACTCTTTATGTCTACTATAATTCTACCATTCCTAGTTATTACGCTTGCCAAGTAGCAGAATTCTTTAATTTCCGTCAAAATATCCCTTCCCAATCTAACACCCTTTATTATTCCACTATTTCCCATAGTACAACCCATCACCTTGGTTATCCGTCTATTAAAACTCATATTGAACTCTTTCTGTTAGCTAACTGCTATCTGTAGAGGCAGAGATATTTTATTCTTGTCCTCCTCAAAATTCTTAACAGTGTTTTTCCAGTTCACATTAGCTAAGTTTTTTTTTGTAAATCTACAAATGAACGTAGGTCAGTTTTTTCACATCCTACTTCTAAAATTATACGCAAGTCAATATTGATCCTCTGCATCATTTCAAAAACTAAAAGATCTTCCCCTAACTCGTATTCTATTTGAAACTCCATCCTCCTATATACTATTTTCGTTTTGCAAGCATTAGATACTAAAGTGATTGTCCTGCGCTGTTCGCATCTATCAGCCCCAGTCTACTTCGGTATGGGTATAATTATGTTTTTACTAAAAATCTTCTGGTATTCTTCCTGTTTCGTTGACTTTGCAAACTATCCTGAACAGCTATGTTATTCAACTTATCGACTCCGCTGGAATGTTATAAATTCTTGGCGGTTCACAATTTCTGAGATGTGTCAGCCATGGCCCTGTCAAACACCACCTTCAAATTTTGCCCTCAAACCTTTTTACAGTCCATCTCCTCTTGTTCTTTCTTTCTTTATACAGACAATAGAATGTAACCATGCAGTTGTATTTTATGCATACTTTAATTTATTAATTACAACATTAGAATTAGTTTGTACATTCTTTCACTTTTTAAATGAACTATTATTTCTCTCAATAGTAGAATTCAGAAAATCGAAGTTAGGTTTTAAAATTACTTTTATGCAATATGCATTCTTTATCGAAAGAAAATTGGTGCTATTTAAAATGTAGACAAGCGAGTATTGTTTTTATATTTTGGTTTTAAAGTTTGAATTTACTTGTTTCTAAATTCCTCGTTGTATTAGGGCAGTTTTTACAAGATAGTTTGTATACTCCGTTATAAATGTGGTCAGGATCAATATTTTCTTCTAACTTAGTTGACTTTTGTTATATGATTAGTAGGCTTCATTTGCAATTTAAAATTATCCAATTAATATATTAGTAATTTATATATAAAGTAATATACATTTATTAAACTTATGTAAGATCGATTTTGGAGTGTTATTTTTATAGTGTCGTGGATAATAGTTCTTAAATTTACTGAAATGTTGGAGTTATTATGTAATTTTATTTGGTCATTAGTGCTGAAAAATATAATAACTGATTACGTATTAGTTTATTGACGAGAAAGAAGCGAAAACGTTAACTATTAATTTTAAAAAACATTCAAGATTATAGCGTTTAATTATATCCAATTAGAGAAATTGTTTACGTAATTGGAAGTTGTATCTATAACTTATCTTAATTTTTAAATAATTCATTAGATAATTTTAATGATCTTAAGAATTATTAATAAAAACTTCATTAGCCTTAAAAGACTTGGCTACAAATTATTATATAGGTTCTGATGAAACGTTAGTCATTTATGAATGAGTTTCCTAGTATACGAATACACCTTTACAACTAACTTTAAAACGCATTAAAGATAATTGACCATGAATAGAACCTTACACACGTAGTATCGAAAGTAAGACAAATGGCCTATAAGGACTCATATTAATTTTATAAAATGGGTTTTTCATTTATAAAAACCAATCCTATAAATAAATTTACGATCTATTAATGACAGACTGACTTTATGTAAATGATTCGGGCAGCGATATGAAACACATCTGTTATCCTAAATACTTAAATTCTTGAATTTTTTCAAATTTATAATCACCAATAATTATATCTTCTTGACCTTATCATATATTTAGTTTTTTGTTAATTTATTTAAATTCCAGTCTTGTTCATTGCTTGATTAAACTCCAATCTTTAGATTTCAATACTTTCCTACTTCCAGTAATTATTTCAATCTCATCTGCATAAGTATGATAGCGTCATTCTTGTTCCTAGTATCATGACATATTCCATTCCCGTCCTGCTACTTTCAAAATTGTGTATAACATCACTATAGTAACGGTTGCAGAGGACGGGAATTCCTCAATAACTGACTTTACGCAACTAAATGTTGCTGTGGTCCACATGAAATGTTTCACAGAGGACGGCGAATATTTCGTAACTCATAGCAGCGGCATAATAAAGCAAATATTGTGGCGAAACGCTTCACAGAGAATCGCGAAATTCCCAATAGCCACAGTTAATTGCGTCAAAGCTTACATTCCACTATCCTCGCCATCATATTTCAGACTACTCGCTCATGAATGCTCTTTACTAATAATAATGGTCCACAGTTGAATATGTCTTCAGAATAATAACAGTCATGCATTTTGTTGGTCATTTCGGGCGTTATGAACGTATATTTACGTGTTTGCAGGTTAAATTTCAAGCCTAATGTACAGAAATATTTACAAAACCTAAAATAAACTGCTGCTTTTCTTTCCATTATCATTCTACGTTCGGAAATGGAACATGAGAGGAAGAGTGGAACCTAAGCGACTAAACTATCAGGGTCAACATCTTGTCTTATATGATTTAACACGCAATCAACCACAATTTATAAATTCATCACTTCTTCATATTCCAATTACTTTGGCGTGCTTGATGAAAAAACATTACTCATTTCTCAGGAGATTAATTTCGCTTGAACTTACATTATGTTTTTTTTAAAGTTGGTTTATTAAATTTTATCTGGTTGGTATAATTTCCAATATAAATTAACACGTTAATTTTTTGAATTGTAAACTTTGAGAGAAGAATACAAATACAGCGATATTAAATATCTTCAAGATAATTTACGACTCTATGTGGAATTTTTATTACAACTCTTCCATCTACTTCAATTACAGAAAATACTCAATTTTAACACAATTCTTACGATACTTTGCGTCACCCAGACGATGAGACAGATGGTCGTGACGTCACAGGGTTGCAGCTGGCTAAATATCCCTTCACAGCTTCCTCAATTCTACGTACGAATTTGGTGATAACTTAGTAGGAGCAGGATACCGTCATCTATCCCACCCAGAGTCACTTTCATGACGCTCATATTCCTGTTACGGGAACGTCGGTTTATCGAGATAAAGCCTACTTTAACACAAGACTTAATGTGTTACTTAACGTACGGAACATTTGTCAACTAAGTTATTAAATAAAATAAAACAAATAATGACCTTTTGCAGACTTTACTCTTTTAATTAGTAACAAAGTTTCGGCATATTTCTATACCTTCTTCAGGTTTTCTTCCTATAGAGGAAATATTTTCAGCAAATTAAACCAAGGAAGGTGAATTTAAGACTGGTTCGAAAAACCAACCTATTCAGGACGAATTTTAAACTTACGTTCAAATCATCCAACAATTATGAAGAAAGCTATGGTTTCTTATTAACAAAGCCATATTTTTATCAAATTCAAAGTTCCATAATAAAAATTATTAGTATTATTAGAGTTATTTTTATTAGGAATTCGTATCCTTTGTACCTTATCAAGAAACAGACTTCTAAAAGAATTTACGACCACACTAATTCATCCACATCTGATAATTGAAGGTGATCAGGGTGATGAAATATTAATGATAAAATTTTCAATGTTATCAAGAAAGAGGAACAATTTTATTATTTTAAATTTGAACAATTTGAATTGGAAATAAAATAAAATAGAACATTAATTTTCAAATATCATTAAATTTTGGGCCGGCTGCTTACAAAACTCACCGGAGAGCAAGAGTATATACTAACGGTATAAACGAAACTTGGTATCGAAAATTTTACCAGAATTCAAATAAGCTAGGGGCGAGAAACTTAAATCTGGTACATCACCACTTGTAGATCCAGGAGCTGCTGATGATAGGACACCTTTTTCTTCTCGATACTCCAACAATCAAGAGTAGAATATACACTAGAACTAGATGAAGCAATTATAGCTAAAAGGTTCGCTGACTACTTTGCCACGGTATTCAGGGAAAAGGTGGATTTACCCACTTGGGAAAACTGCGCATCTACATCTGTCTTCAAAATCAATGCTAGGAACTTACGAAAAACTATTATAAATCTTAAGTCTCATAAGTCAGCTGGCCCGGATGGGATTTCGGGAGAAGTGCTACAATTAGTAGGGGAAGCCATGATTACGTACCTCGTACGGCTATTTGAAATATCTATTAACAATTATGATGTTCCAGACGATTGTAGTTCCCATACATAAATCAGGTGCGCGATCGTAAACAAGTAATTAGAAGTTAGTCTCACGTCTGTGATGCGCAAGCAATTAGAAAGCTTGATAACTGAATATTAGGTGGATTTACGGTGGGCAACATGGCTTCACACCTGGATTCAGGCAACTGGCAAAGGTCTGCCAAGGGCTCATCAGGGAGCCTCGAGAATAGACGGTATTAATATTAATTTTTATAAATTTTTCGACGTCGTGCCTCACGATCTATTATTAAGTAAGTTAAAAAATACTGGTATAGATTTTCGGGTACTGAAGTGGATTCGGGAATTTTTAAAAGATCGTTCACTCAGAGTTCGCGTGAATGACAAATTGTCCTACTCTGTGAAAATCACGCCAGGGGAAGTTTCATCATAATCATTGCATTCATAAATGACTTAATCGGTATAAAATCACAGATCAAACTTTTTACCGATTATTGTATGGTTTATAGGGAAATCGTAAACGTTGAGAATGCACAGATTCTGCAGACTGATTTGGACAAAATTTACTAATGGTCAGTCGTTTTTACAAAAGAAAAGAGAGAAATGTCCCTCCCACTAGATATAAAATGGGGAACGAAGTTGTAACGGAGTCAAATAACTGGAAATATCTTGGGATCAGGATTAGTAAAAATTTAAATGGGGGTAATGAGGTGAGCCAGCGAGGCTGTGCTGCTGCTGCTTCACAGGGTCTTGAGGAAAAGCACGAGAAAAACCAAAATTTCTGCTTACAAAACGTGGCTGGTCAGGCCAATTTTAGAATATGGGGTAACGCGCTGGGATCCATATAGAAATGAACACAATCTAGCGTTGGAAAAAATACAGAAACGGGCTAAAAAGATGTTTGGGGGTCAGGTGATTCGCGAACAATCCTCGCGAGAATTTAGAAGGTTTCAGTAATAGGAGGAAACATGCAAGGTTGTGCGAAATATATAAAGCTTATAAGGGAGAACCACTCAGGGCCTGGAAAGAAATAACAAACCATCTTACGGCGCGGAATTATATTTCTAAAAATGATCACACGTTCAAAATTAAAGAAAAAGGCAACGCGCATACGTTTTCAAAATAAGCATTTTTTCCTTACACCGGTATAGATCTCAGCACTGTTGAACGTCTGATAATATTTATCTCTTCGCTTAGCTCATTATACAAGCAAAATTCAACGACCTCCTCTCTGCTACTGGCAAATATTTTAAGTTTTCTCCCTTCCGTCATCTATATATATTGCCACATCTGAAGACCTGCAGTGATGGCAGAGCGGTAGCGAGCCGGACTGCAGATTTGCAGATTCGGGTTCGATTCCCAGCCGACGCAACCATTTTTATTTGTTTAATTTATTTACATTGTGTGTCTTTAGTTTCTAGTATTTTCTGTTTCTAGAATATTCCATGTATGTATAAATAGGACTGGATTCCAAATCGGAGTCAGTCTGAAGCAGTACGAGCTTTGTACAGCACTTCGCCGTTGATTAAACGCCTATAACCTCTACGTGTGTGTGTTATTGAATCTCACGATCCCGAAGAAACGTGACAATATATATATATATAAATATATAACTAAAAAAGAAAATTGTTTTTCATTTAAACACGTGTGTGGCTGCAAACTTACACGAACAACTTTGCTATATAAACAATTGTTTTCTCAGCCTATATATTCAAAGACTAACAAATTCTGATCACAGTATTCGTACTGAATCCAGCCACTCTTGCTAAAGCGAGTTCTCATAATATCACTTATTTCTCTGCGATGGAAGCCGTCGTTCGTATTAAAGGGACCAGGGGTGTACCAAGTCCATTGCCAATGTGGACTCACCTACATTGGACAAACAATCCGGAGCATCGAAGAACGCTGCACGGACATCCGTCTGAAGCAGCTCAACAAGTCTGCTGTAGCCGAGCACGCACTTATGACTGGGCACACAATAAACTTTGAAGAAACCAAGATCCTCGACCGACCTAGAGGTTGGTTTAACAGCGTCCTCTCGGAGTCAGTGGAAATCAGGATCCACAACCCTATCCTGAACAAGGACACTGGTTTCCAACTAAGTAAAGCGTGGGACCCAGTCTTAAGTAGCTTGCGAACACGGAATAAAGAATACGGGAGCCATATTAGCCGGCGGGCCGGTAGTCAACACGTCGATCCCTCTCCCGCTCTGGAACCCACGCCCGAAGACGCAGCGGAGATCCAGAACAGATACTGGTTACGCAGCCACGCTGACAGCCAATCAGCGCCCTCCGCAGCCGCAACCCTGACATCGCTATAAAAACCCCTGCTAGTGACTCAGCACCGTCAGTTCACCTGAAGAAGATGGCAGAGCAAGCCATGGAAACGTTGTGTTCAAACTTTATACTTACCCGGTTGAAAACCCGAGAATTGTTCATGAATAATATACACCGGGAAAGCCCACGTTCTCTTATTAATTTTGCTGTTAGTTATAGGTTAAGAAAAATAAAGATTAATTACATGCAATGGGAAATAGATTTCAGCAGATCTTTGACAGTCAGATCCAGTATTTGCAGAGATCTGGTACTATCTATCAACCCATATTCCAGGAACAACATGACAGGGCCTTGCATATAAAAGGTGCTGTAGGAAACAAACGACCGGGACACGTATTTGAGGAGTGTATAATATTCACTAAGACCATGAAACAGAATTGTAGAACCTTGCAAGGAATACAAAATCATTAAATTCTGTCCTAATGGCAGTTTTATGTTATTTAGGTGGATAACTTGTCCACATACTTGCACATGTTGTGAAGAAAGTTGCGTGTTCCTTTTGTATACAGTTCACATCAGCAAACGAAGTTCCGCAACATTTTCCACGTCCTTGAACAGCAGCTGTTAAGCTGTTAATGAGGAAAATTTGATTTCTCCTTCAGAAACAGTGTTTGATATAACTAAGCAGACTGAAATTACTTTTAATAGAAACAGTAAAATATTGTTAAAGGTTAAAAATGTCATTTACTGTGAAATGTGTACTGCTGAACAGTTTCAATGCACATAAAAAACACTGCCACATACACACAATATTGCTCACACGATTATTTGTCTGAACCTTAGCATTATTCATGGACTTTAATAAAGTTATTAAATAAATTTGTTTTTAACTCATTCTTATTTATGTACTAACCAAAGTCAAATGTTTGATTGTAATATTTCTTTATAAGTTTTCTGATCATTTCTTTTAATTGTAGAATAAAGAAATTTGTGTTTAACTTTTTTATTCATTATCCAGATGTCATATTTTTATTTGAATATTTGTTTTTATGCCTCCTTTAAACTCATTATGGTTTATTATGCATGAAAAACCTTACTTTCTTTGAATCAATAAAATGGTTCAGTATGGCATTTGAATGTGCATAATATATTCTTAAATTTAAATCATGATGACAAATGTTTTTAAATTCAGGATTAATATTATAAAGTTAGCAATTTATGAATGATTCAGTAATTATTTCATCCATTCTTAGTGAACTTAACTTTACAATTATTACTAAGTTAAGGAATAGAAGGTAAATTTATAAAATCTGTGATTTAAAATTGTGTTAAAGCAACTTATAGTTACCATATTTGTAACTGACTTTTATTCAATACAATAATTCCTGCTGAAATTTATATTAAAATATTGAAATGGCATGTGAATCACAGCAAAATATTTTTAGGGGGAATTAATTACAAAAGGTTGTGGTTTACAATGACATTACAAGGTCTGACGTTGTCAGTGTTAATAAATGAACCCTTTACGAGGAAATTCGGGTAGCAGACATAATTCTACTTTGGCCGACGTCAGCGACTGCTAACACATTTGTTTACATGTGAGACGTCAGCGACTGCAACACTGCGAAAAACAATTGTTTATGTGTCAGTGTTGGAGGCTTATTTCGATGGCTTGTCGTAAAACTTCCTAAAATAGTGTCCGAAGTTCTTGTAATCTATAATACAGAATAAACCGATCTTATCCAACAGAAGTGCAATGTTGTCTTAGTAAGTCCATATAATAGTACATAGCAGACGACACGATGGTAGCTCCATAAAAAGGATTGTGTCCAGACCTGTATATGCAGATCTTGGCAGATCTATATCATGTTCAGAGAACTTTTCCAACATTTGAACGATCACTGGTAAAAAGAATAATTTGATTAACTACAATCTGCAGCAGAAGGTTGAGTGTGTGGCAAGTAGCGTATAGCTGCACTGCACTGAATTGCTATATTGTCGTATTCTGTTCAAGATTTGCAGTCTGTAGCAGTCTTCAGCTTGAGATGTTTGTTGTTGCAGCAGCGGCCACAGAAGCGACGGTTCTGCAAGGCGGTGTGCCTCACGTTCGCTCTGCTGATTGGTGTCTGCATCGTCTTCATCCTGTTCAACTTGAATTCGCGAGTCAGCAACCAAGCAAATCCCACGCCCAAGTCACCCGCCTGCCCACCAACATGTAATTCCATTATTATTACTGTGGTACGCGATTGCCTGTACCACATAATATTAATTAAATTGTATTTTTTTATTTTTTATTTCTTGTACATAAGTATTTAGATCTAAGCAGGACGAAGTCGGGAGCATGAATGAACGCGATAGGTTAAGTAATTGACGAATTACATGTAATCTTCACGGCCAGAAAACGGAAACATTAAGGTTCGGTAAATATTATTGGATGATATGTCCTGTGGAAGACATGGGAAACAGATGTTATTTGCCAGCAATCCATCTGGTCAGCCGTAGGAAAAGTAAAAATTGACCTGACGCCTGGACCTACTCTGTACCCCGATTCCCCGAAAGCCGGAACAATAGAGGCAAGTGACTTCATAACAACAATTTGTTATGCAGTGTCCAAGATTGTGAAGGACACTTGCCGAAATAACAATCTCCAGAATCCTACCCTCCATATGGAGGAAGTAGAAAGTGCACCCCCACCAGGAGAGATTTTGGGCGGGGCGAGGAAGAACAAAACCAGGGCGCATCAGGAGACGAGAGAGCAGTTTATCGAAATTTTTACTTTAACAGAGCAGTCTACAGAAACATTTACTTTATGAGAGCAGTTGACAGAAACATTTTTGGATGTATTTTAGAAGACAACATTGAAAAATTTAAATAGTTAAGTCAGTTTCACTGGACGTAAAATCTGATGTGATCATCCGTCCATCTTTGAAGCCAGCCTACCTCCGACGCCCAGCAGCCATCAGACAGCAAGGACGTCGAGGATCGTCACAACACCGTGGTGATGTACTCACCCACCTTATTGTTTCCCGCCTCTGGTCGTTTGTATATAGTGTTCGCTTTTCCCCCCATATTCGATTTATACCCACTGAGCGTTTAGCTTTCCCTGAGTTAAAGATTCAATCATGCTCCTGATGTAGTGAGCGAGGATCCCCTTAAATATCTAATTTAATAAATCAGCATTTGTTAAAATTTAAAACTTATAAAAATTTTTTATCCCGTATTAATTAAACAACTAAAATTCATTCTCCCCCACCTACAAAATTAATAGAACCCGCACCACATTACATTATAGACATACAATCTAAATTTCTAGAGAGTATTAAGTATGTTTTCCGTACCACGGAGCGCCAATAATTCCCCTCAGTACATGATTGCTTTGCACCGCCCCGCCATATACGTTTCAAGTTATTTTCATACGCTTGTATTTTATTTCTCAAGTGCACTTTTGAGATCTGACGAACGTGCCAGTAGGATTGTCTCAATTTAAAGTCGAGTTGTCTTCTTTTATTTACAATATGCTCCATCTAAGTTAATCTTCCGTCGAGATACTTTGTGTCCGTTGCAGTAGGACTGCGCGCGTTGTTTATTGTTCCTTCTACACACGTGGTTTGTCACAAGGTAAACGTCACGTGCACTGATTTGGTCCGCCACCAGTTATTGAGAAGGTTTAGGTATCTGGAGGTACCCGGAGAGTGTGGCAGGATTACATCTGCTACATCTTCAGCAAATGAGGTGTTTTCCGTATTGTTGGTTTATGGAATATCTGCAGTAAAGATCAGATAAAGCAATGGTCCCGAAACACTAAACTGAAAAACACCAGAATTAATGAAGTGAAACTTGAATTTTTCTTTAATTTTACTGGAGAAAAGTCCGTATAAGTGATGCACATTGATTAGGAAATAATAACTCCGTAATAGGTTTCTTTTAGTTTGAACAGCAAGCTTCTGTGGCAAAAGAAAAATATTACTGAATGCGTAGGAGATGTCAAGGAAGTAAAGCTTGGCAGAACTTCTGTTACTCCAGGATCTTGGTGATTTCGTTAACTATCCTGAGACTTTCTTGTATTGACTTGTTACTTCTCTAATAATAATTGGTTATTCGGCAATAATGATAAAGTTTCATAGGCAACAGAGATTCTTTTTAGAAATGTTCAAATATATTGTTTATAACGTGAAGTAAACAAATAGGTCTATAAGATATGATATTTACTCTGTTTATGTATCATAACTTGTATGGGTAGTGAATTTATTGATAGTTCCATTTAGTTACACTCCATGGCAGTTCCAAAAAAATAAGCTTAAAATAAGGAATATGATAAGTTAGAAATAATAATAATACAAAGAAAAAGACAAAAAGTGCCCATTGTTCAGATGATTTTCGTCACACTACACTTGCGCTTGACGATCACTTACGCTTCCTAAATCTTTCCTGAAAAACGTTGCTATTGGGAGGAAATGTTTAAAAAACTTCTGCAGGTAAATTATTCCAATCCCTGAAGGTCCGATTTAAAAATTAATATTTCCCAACGTCAGTTTTAAATCTGCTCTGGCCAATTATGTTCCCCTCTACTATAATAATTTACATCTAAAACCTTTGCTGCAATGTTCCTCCTCCCAGGATTGCATACGCTTTAAAAAGAGCCCAGAGACGAAATTTTGGTCATCGCTTTTCTAATATATCCTTACATAATTGATGAACTTTGTCATTTCCGTGACCAGGACACCGCCTCCCACTCTCTACTCTGGCTAGCAAGGAAACTATCTAGTTTGGTGTAATGCGAGTCCCTGTGGTTACATTATCACCTTTAATGTAATTTATGTTAAATTTTAACCATTTTTATTCTGTTAGAGTATTGAAAACGTACTTATAACTTCTATTGTACCGGGAGTATTTTTGACTCTCTGGAGATACTAAGAGTATATTTGAGGTTCATATTGTGACGTTTTCGATGTCGGTTTAGTTGTGTTGTTGTGGTATTCATTCCTAAGACTAGTTGAATGCAACCCACCATGCTAACCTATCTTGAGCAAGCCTTTTCATATCCTTATAACTAGCACAAACTACACCTCACCAATCTGCTTAGCGTACTCCATCCTTGCCTCCCTCTTCTGTTCTTACCCTACACACTTCCCACTAGTGCTAATTTTAACGTAGCCTCTTGTCTCAAAACATGGCCTATTAAACTTGGTCAAAGTCACCAATATTGCTCGCTCTTTCCCTATTCTGTTTACAACTTCCTCCTATAGGACCCGATTTCAAAAGCTTCTATTCTTTTCCTTTCCGTAACTCATGTGGTCCACGTTTCACATTTTTAGGAACCATTTCCTAATATTCACACTTATATTACCCGTCAGTAAATTCCTCTGTTTTGCCAAAGCCTTCCTTGCCTGTGTCATCCTACTCTAGTTATTACGCTTTCCAAGTAGCAGAGTTCCTTTACTTCCTTAACTTCCCAATCTAACAGCCTTCGTTATTCCACTGTTTCCTAAACTACACTCCATTACCTTGGGTTTCTCTCTATTAATCCTCTTATTTATTCTTTCTCCCGAACCCTGTTATGGTTTCCAAGTTTTCTTCTGACTCCCCTAATACTGCTATATCATTGGCAAAGCGTAAGGTTTCTATTTCTTCTCCTTGCAGTATGATTCCTTTTCCATATTCTGCTTTAACTTTCTTAGTCGCTGGTGCTGTATATAAGTTAAATAACATGGGCGACAAACTGCATCATTTTCTTACTCCTTTCTTTTTGTTAATCACTATCTAATTTCTTACATTACTTAAGATTTGTCGCAGAACTTCACCAATATCAGATTTATGTTTTTCGTTATATTACGCATTCGTCAGCAAAAAGTCGCACCTGAGAAATAATGTCAGACGCTAAGTAATTTAGGATAATTAAAAACAATACAATTTAAACCAATTACATAACCTTGTGGGATTCCCGATTTACCATTAGCAATTGAAGACAATGGGTTTCCTACATTAACAACATATTACATTTTATGCAATAATGAGGCACAAAATGGAAGGCCTTTGCATAATCTGTTTTCCCGCTTTGTCTACCTCATCGGTAATTTTCTGTTCCAAGGAAATGCTTTCTTCTCTGATCAGAACAGTTTGCTTCCATCATTTCCGAACTTGTTCTTCTTACTTGCTCTTGAAGCCCGTCGACTGTGGACTGTCATGTTACACAACACATTCCGAGTTTGGAGCGACACGTAGTCATCATAACGATTCTCCAGCAGTCTTCATCCCTGTCTTCGCGACCATCACAACACAAACATGCAAGATGAATTATATATATGATCAGCTCCACCAATGGACATTTTACTTCTACCTTTATTTTTTCAAGGCACAAAGTGCCGAGAGGATTTTCCCAGATGTTTCACGGCCATTCGATGTGGATTATGAAATCTAATGTCCTTGATAATGGAATATAAACAGCAAGGTTCTTGTCAAATCACGGCTCGAATATTGCAATTTTAAATATTTCCTTTAAGCAAAACCACAATTAATTAATCAATTTTTACTTTTCTTTAAAATACAATAGATACGCGTCATGTCATACTATTTCAAAAACCTACTCGATAATTTTCTTTATGGTGTCGCCGCCATGGAGTTCAATTTTCTGAATCATTGAGGAATCTGGCATATTTTTCGGGAAACCTGTCAGCTGTATTTGAATAAAATTGTAACAGTGAACTTAGAGATGTTGTCTTTGGTTCTAGATAAATATTTATTCCGTGTATGCACAGAATTGGAGATTAAAGTGCCGCGTTATGAGCGTGAATCATTACCGCTAGAGCGATATCTGTTGGTTATATAAATGTCTAAGTATGGCATGTGGAAACAACTGTGTTCAACATTCTCCAATTTCTTTTTCATTCGCCAAAATATAGTGGTCGTTCAACAGTAATTATTTGTGAACAGCAGAGGAGCATTTTCCAGTGGAAACTGAGGAAGCGAAATACAGAAATGTTTTAATTTATAGAAGGAACAAGTCACTGGTAAACTCATTTGAGGAAGAACACCAGTGATTGTACACGTGAAGTGAGTAAACAAAGTTGTGCCGTCAACACAAGAGAAGGGATAGATAAATAGACCACGTTTCAAGACATGGGGATTTTGTAAAATAGGAATTAGCAGTTAGTGTGTGGGGTAAGAACAGAACAGGGAGGCCAAGGTTAGAATAGGCTAAGTGTATTAGGGAGGATGTGGGATGTGATAGTTATGCGAGAATGCAAAGGCGTTCTCAAAAGGGAACTCTCAAAACTGACGCCATCTAAAATAGATATAGGACTTTTGAGAAACTGACGAAGAACGAAATGTCGCAACGAGAACGTTTCCTCTTCAGTTGATTGTCTATTTTGCATTCCAGAGAATTCTTTTTCGTTCATAAGGATAAACAAATTTACGGATATAAACAATGTATGGCATCCATAATAGTTAATAATGTCAGTAATTTTAAAAAGGGCCAAAAACAGACAAAAAATTAGTAACACATAACAAACTATAATTTAAAATCAACTACATGTTTGGGTCCCGATCTGGAGCCTCTTCAGGTTGAAATAAATAACAATACAGAACAATTATTACATTCCAAATATATTACACTGGAGTAAAACTATACAGTAATTAAAGAAACTAAAGACAAAATTTTAAAAAGTAAAGAACATTTATGCATTATATTGATTGAATTAAGATATTATATTTACTACTGGGCATAACAGTGTCCGTTTCTTACATTCAGAGTAATTATTAATGTTGCGTTTAATATAAAGCATGTGGAATTTGTTAAATGTTTCGTGGGATTGGTGTTGGGTATTTATATTTAAGTAATCTTTTTTGAAGAAACTTATTGATGAAAATTTGTGATGAGACAGAGAAATGGCTTTTTTTGGGGGGTTAACAGGCTACATTTTATCTGTAACGGTATTTATAACGCAATTTTGTTGTTGGATAGGGTGAGAGAATAATAATTTTTCAGTCTGCCAGAATAAGTTGGTTTACGATACCAGTTTGTGTAAATGGTGTCCGTAGAATAAGAAACAAACATCTAAAAAGTTAAGGGTAAACATTTTTTCTATCTCGCGCGTGAATTTAAGTGAAGGATGATAATTGCTGAATTGCACCTTTAACAATCATCACAATCATGAGGATGTGTAACATTTATTTATTTTTATAATTTAATACAAGCCGCGCTGACGGAAATCACAATCTAACATCCTCTTTTTATTATTCTTATTATATAAATATACTTTAATACCAATAAATATAACAGAGAAATGAAATTAACATTTTTATCCAAGTATGCTTGGTTATGGTTTGTTATAAAAAGGCCAAGTGAACCAAATGAAAATTCTCAGGCCCTCTAGTGTTGGTAATTAATAAGAACTCAAGACTCAGCACAACTGCTCGTCTCTTTCCACGATTGCTGCGTCAATTTCTTCTGTATTATTTTGCCCAAGCTTCCACTAAACTCTTTCCCTGGCAATTTGAAACGCTTGAAAGACGGTCCGTAGCCCCGTCAATACTACATGGCTGTAGGGACAAGAGAAGCAATATTTCGTTTAATTTTAGAAGACAGGATAAGAAGAAACCAGCTTACAATCATGGCATTTCTAGATTTATAAAAATAAATTCATAATGTGAACTGGAACAAACTATTAAGGATAATGAAAATGGAAGGAATAAAATATAGAGAAAGAAGGTTTATTTATAAATTCTAAAGGAGGCAGGCAACAATATTTATAATTGAAGAGCAAGAAAAGAAAGCAGAGATCCATGCTGTTTAACTTATATGCAGAACAAGCAATGAAGAAAGTTAAAATTTAATATGGGAAGGGAATTAAAATGTAAGGAAAATAAATAAAAGTGTGAGGTTTGCTGATGATATTATGGTATTAGGGGAGCCAGAAGATCCGGGAATCATAATTAATGGAGGAAGAGTGATGATGAATAGAGGGAAAAGCAAGATGATGAAGCATACTATGGTAAATAGTGGAATAAGAAAGGGTGTCCGATTTAGAAGGGATATTTTGAGGAAATTAAGGGAGATGGTAGAATTATAGCAGGCATAAGGAGTAGGACATCACAAGCAAGGAAGTTCTTAGAGACAATAAGAGTTTGGTATAGCAAATATAAGTATGAATATTAGGAAATTATTATTAAAATGTTTGTTTGGAGTGTGCAAGTGTATAGGTGCGAAAAAATGACGATAGGAGTTGCTGAAAAGAAAAGAATAGAAGCATTCACTATGTGGTGCTATAGGAAAATGAACGAGGGTCTTGTAAAATTAGCATGACGCAAAGGATGGAATGCGCTAAGCAGATTAGGGAAGACGTGGGGTGTGCTAGTTATAAGGAAATGAAAATGACTGCATGAAACCAGTCTTAGGACTGAATACCACAACAACAACAAACATGGCTACGGAACTGTCAGATCAGATAATTATAGGGACTAAAGGAGAATATTATCATAGGTAATATGATGTTTAATAAAAGTAGACTGAAATAAAAGGCAAACTCGTCGTCGCTTCCTTATATATGCTTTACGTGTAATGTCATGTGATGCAAGCGTTCGGCGTCGTCTCTAGAAGTAGATGGTCTTCCTTCATGCTCACTTTATAGCTTCTCTTTCTCTCCTCTATACGACTAATGTCACCTTATTCAAAATTATTTTATTATCTTCTTGTTAATTTTTATAGCGTTCATACAGGGGCGTTGTGGAAGTTCTTTCTATTGATTAAATTTGGACTGAAGTATTTTTTGCTCAGTTTGTGGAATTGCAGAGAATTTGTCGCTATTCCTTTTGTAGTGTATCATATATATTATTTTAAAATTTCTTTAAACCTGCCTCCTTTCATTTAATACCCACGAATATGCTTTTCTGCTGGAGAAGGTTTGTTGTGTCTTTGGACGCTAACGGTTTTTTCTGTGCTCTGCTTGCATCAACAGGTCTGTCGGGACGAGGCCAAGGCCAGGTCGAGACGCCCACCCCGCCACCCCCGTGCAGTCGCCGCGAAGGTGGAGGGCCGCGGGGGCCTCAAGCGACTCTATCCTTAGGGCCGCCGGAGGACAGCGGCGGAACGAAGGGTTGAGAATAGGACTTCTAAAGCATATCCAATGCAGGCAAAAAGTTACCACCACAATGGGTCACAATTAAAATAAATTTTTTTGTATAAATTATAACACGACCTTTCATTTCTTTGTTTGGAACCTCCTCAGGTGTGAAAACCATCTGCAAAAAAATTATAATTGAAGTAAATGAAATGAAATAAAATAAAATAAATATGCACTCCCCTTTAATAGCATAGGAAGGGAATTGAAAAGGGAGGACGTTGAAGGTAGAGCAATAGGTAGGAACAATTATAAAATTTGTTTTAATCTTACATATCCAATGCAATCAATAATCTAATTTAATTCTGACTATAGAACAATGTAGACGTTCAGCATTGAGCTTGGGATGTTTGTTGTGTTGTTCATATTGAAACGTGTCTGACTGAAAGTGGGTTGCTTGAGGGAAGACTTGTGTGGTGCCTCTCACGTCTCACGCCCTCACACTACAGCTGTCAATGGCAGGCAAATGACTCCACGCACGACGGTCACTTGACCGTCTCCGGAGGCGTTAATATAGCGTCTCTGCTTCTGCTAAAAATTTAAGATGTCAATGAGATCTTGGTCCGTACTCTACTCCTGGTCGAAGTAACAAACCAAGTAATTTCTGAAACAAGATTTATTCTGTACAGAATACTTGTCTGGTTATATACTGAGCTGTCGCATCTTGGGCAGCTCTACTTTTTTATCTAACTGTAAGGGATACAACTTTCAGAAAAATAGGGTGCCTAAGGCTCTACTATCTTATCAATATGTTTAGCTTGATTCAACTACAGCCTACCTAAGTCTGATGACATGTTTAACTGAAACATACAATAGATATTCTACGATGATTTATCTTAATATTATAAAAGGAAGGCAATAAGGTTCTCTATTGTAAATGATTCTATAATCCAATTACAAATTAATTTTATTAGCAGCGGTCAAAATCGGTAGACTCGATTTTGAGGCGTATAACTGGAGTCTTCAGAACTTAAATGGAATTTTTCCACGGGAAAGAGTGAGGGGAAGATCATTAGCCATATGTATCTGTCATTATTGGCCAGCTCTCAATGAACAAGGCTAGGAGCTTGCTCAATACTTATTCCTTGCAGTATATTTGGCTTTATTTTTCATCACTTCTGGAAGGATCACCCCGAAGACTCATCCGACTTACTGGAACGCTCTGTTTCTAAAAACAGGCCCGATCCCATATCAATACTTCCCTATCATCTAACCCCGTTCCTCAACCCATCTAATGAGTTGTAAATTGGTAGATCGAGCGTCCTCGGAAGTAGTAATTTTCCATTTTCAGCATGTAGTTTGTCACGCGACTACACTGCGATTGTCTCTTTACCTAATTGTGCCGCTTAAAATATACCGACTTTTCTCAGCCAATAAATTTTCTGAAACTCTGCAGATTTACGCACCACTCTACTTATTTTACTATTTCTGATTTTTTATAGAATTGATAACATGGCTCTGTTATTAACGCAAGTTGAGGGAGTTTCAATTACTCTGGAAAAGTTTATTCAAAGCAATGCAGATAATATTGCGTGGTAACTTCGTGAATTAATATTAATATATGTTTTCAGACTTTGATTTTATTCTTGTCGGTTATTCACTTCTAATATAAGTAATAGAAGGCCTGTTTCCTACCCACAGTGTCCCGGCTTATTGGAATATCAAGTTAGTTCTTTCCGGCAAAGGAGAGATGGCCAATACAGAGAATTTTTGGAAATGTGTTTCAGAATTCGCGTCACCAACTAGGAGGTCCTGAACGACTTCCAGAAGCTCAAACGTCGGGACGACTATCTGCACATGCGCGAGGTTATGCACCTGTAATAAAATAAATTTTTTATTTAGTATTGTATGCGGATATTAATAATTGTACAGGGGAGAAGCGCCGCCAGTCCACTAATAAAACATTAAATTATAAATAACAGAAAATACATGTTATTAATAAAGGAACAATGAAAACTTTATAAATATATAGTAACGACCCGTTTACAATCATTAGATTTATAGTAAATTTTGTTGTTACGTAAATTGTATTATTTTATTTGTGAAGATGCCGCCATGTCCTCACTTATGCCCTGTCTGGGGCTCGCGCGCAGTTACTTCCCGTCCCCTTCAAGGAAACATCAGTTCCCTTTCTTTTCGCGAGACTCCTTTAGAGTCTTAAAACCTCCGACGCTGAACTGCAGCTCAGACATCTCTAACAGATCCTTTACCTGTCTTCGGGTTGAGAAAAGAAAACATGCTAAAACACTACGTGGACAGAGCTTTCCGTTAAAAATATTAAAATAGGATATTGGTACAATGTTGCACCCGGTACACGTTGAAAAAATTGAAATATCTTACGTTCTTGTGTTTTTTTCCGGAAGTGATGATTAGCCCTTATCCTGCCAAATATTGAAGAAACTTAGAAACGTCTGAATAGCGCTAAACAATCTGAAATTGGTTTTGCTTGTCAATTCCTACATAGGGAAAAGTTGTATTTTAACTTTGTGTCTGTAATGTTATAAGAGTAAGAGTGATTCAATACTATTGTATACAATACCGTGATGAAACACAGCTTCCACGAGATTTATACAAGTAGTCGCCCCTGCATCTTCCCCAGCTGTAACATTATTACTAGATTTTCTTGAGTCTATGACTTTTTAGTGATTTCGGTGACTAGGTCATGGGATTGAAATTGTTTCCTTTTATGCAGCTCTTTCTTTATTTTATGGATGTTCCTACAATTTCCCATAATACACGTGTAACTATTAAGTCAATTGTTTATTAAAGTACGAGGTCTGAAGTCTGAAGATGATGGCAGAGCAAGCCATCGAAACGTCACTGTTAAAATCTTTGACCCGGTTGGAAACTCGAGAGGAATTTATACAATTGTTTATTGTTATTTATGTCGTTTAGTCGCGTGAAGGTGTATTTTTTGTTTACTATATTTAAATGTTTTCAGTTTTTTCGTAGGTCTAAAATTAAGGTTTTGGCGTGGCTGAGTTTCAGGAAGTCGTCGTCTTTACCATAAATAACTTCGTGTGGAGACGTTTTGGCGTATGGTTTCTAGCACTGTTGTTCTAGGAGTGAGTAACCTTTAAAAGGGGCTTTAGAATTCTTTAACCTCAGGAATCTAACAAGTGTAGAATGGGAATTTTTCTGTTTAGGAATTTATTTCAGGATTGTGAATACTTGAGTTGTACCCCTATGTTGCTTCTGGGATGTTTGACCTTGACCTTTGACATGTATTTTTTTTCGGAGACCTTGACAACATGCCATTACGCTGACGTAACAGAGGAATATAGCTGGGGATTAGCTATGTCTTAATACACATTGTTTGCGTATATAATACAGTCCTCGCGGGATGTCACTCGCAAATGATGAAAGCATGGTTGCAACCGTAAACAACAAATTATCACTTTCATAGCATATGGTAAACTAAACCAGTTCTGTGTTGAATTTCTTCCCATGGGTAAATAAGAAACCCTTCTTACCTGAGACTCAGAACCTTTTAATATAATTACGTTGAGCATTATGTTAACGTAACGTTTTGATAGTTTTTGAGACGAATTTGTTTCTTCTTCCGTTTCTTTTTATTCGAACGTGATTTCCGCAAGCCACGACCTGTCTTCGATGTTAGATGCATTAAACCTTTAATGTACATCGCCAAACTTGCTAGTAGAGCTGCTGATCTCTCACCAAGGGAACTATGAGAATTTTTAACAATTAACCACTCTTGATTAGCTAATTTCATATCTGCTACATGACTTTCTTTATTGTTGATAAGATATATCATGTTCTTTATATGACCGTTAGCTAACCTCTTTGAAAGCTTGGTACTGTGGTGACAGGGTGGTTATTTAATTATTAAAGATAAATTTGAGTTTTATTTATATAAATTAACAGTTTTATTAAATTAAATGGCATATGTGGGCTAAACAAAATCTGCGCATCGAAAATTTTAAATTACTGAATCAAGCCATTGGCGAGAAATATAATCGTGTACATCACCGAGTTTTAGACCAATGATCTGGTGATGATTCTGCATCTCTTCATCGGTCAGGTTGCCTTGGTGATTCTCTGCGTCTTTTCTCGTGCCATCTGCTATTGAAACAGGATTTATTTTTCCAGTTGACGTCCAATACTCATAATAATGTTGCTGCGTCCACTACTCCTCAATAACGTAATGTAATCTGATCTCTCCTCCAAACGTTATGTATTCTCTAGTCCACTCTCTTATGATCCTCAAAACGTAATGTGTTTCACTCCAGTCCACTCTCTCCAATGCTCTTTTTCAAAATCTTTTTTTTTGGTAACAGGCTACATGAAGGTGATCCTGAAGCAGGCAACTCCCCTTTAATAGCATAGGAAGGGAATTGAAAAGGGGGGATTTGGAAGGTAGAGCAAGGTAGCCCAGGGTTGACTGTTTTGCATCCTCTTATATAAGTTTCTGCCCCGCCTTTTTCTGCCTGTCGGGGTGTGTGAAATTTCTCCCAAAGATGGCCTAAGAAACAGGTCTGACCCTTGTAATTCCGGCGATGGCCTGAGCTTTATTGTCGCAACCGGATGTTTGTGAGACGCTAAACAAGGCCTTTGTCCCAAGACCGTAAGTGGTATAGATTTTATTACTCTTTCCTGGCTATGGATGTAGTGAAATCAACATAAATTTAATATTATAAACGCGATCTTAGTTGCTTGCCGCTGGTTTAGTAAACAGACTAACTCCCTTCATTATAATTACCTATGTATATATATTGTAACCGCCCCGGCCTTTACAAGTTATTTACAATGCAGGTAATAATGCATTGCATTATGAAGTTATTATTCAATTAAAGTATTTTTTATTATTAATTTTTTTTTACTCGACGGGTCAACGATAACCGTGACCTCTGAGGCATTATCCAGAGAGCTTGGTTATCGACAAGGAAGTTTCTTCTTCCGGAAATAGATAGACAGTGGAGAAGGATGAAGACAGACGGAAGGTGGAACGTTCTAAGTCTTGTTGGATTGTCTTTATTTTCTTTTAGAAGTAGTCTCCTAATTTTGAAGCAAAGTTTTGGTTCCCGTATCTGCCGAGGCGATCCAACATTGCCCGTTTCACCTTGGTGTCCGCCGTTCAACAAGGAGACGACCACATGTGTGGTGTGGTGGCTTAATTATTTTATGCGTGGGAATTACCGAACCGTAAAAAGATCGGTTCCTTCGTAATAAATGTCGGATGAACGTGCATAGTTTGCACTTTGTCGTGAGGTATGTAATGTTTCTGTGTTACTGACTACGAAAGATGGAAAGTTGAAGATACTTTGGTCGGATTGTAACACGTGTATAAGTTAAAGGAAGTTTGTTGATATTGTTTGTGCAAGTGGACAAGTAGCCAAAGGCATGGTTAAAATTCTAATATTAAAATTATTGTTGGATTTATTGTAAAGTCAATGGAACAATTTCACTTACGATAAAATGGGTCAAACCCCACATTGTTAAAGTAAAAGTTAATGTAAAACGTAATATTATCTTAGGTTTAATCTAAATTGAGAAACTTAATTTGTAATACGCAGGGATCAATTTTTTTGTGTATTATTTTAACAGTATAGTTAAGTAATTTCTGAAGGGGAAATAATATGATTATTTATTTATTTTACATCAGTATTGAATATTTCCTGTGTTCACTCCGTTTGTCTATCCTGTTGTGACGCCCCAATACTTAAAGCTCTGCCACTGTACGTGGTCTGGGTCAGCTGGTGGATGGGAAGAACAAACGTTACAATATATTGTAATATTTTTTTTGTGTATAAAACATTTATTAATTTAAAGTACAAATATGATCAATTTTAATATTTTTCATTTATTAATTTAAAGTGAAGACACGAGCTTAATCTCAGGGGATTTTGGGTCTCTCAAGAGATGGAGTGTGCAGTAGCCACAATTACTGGGCCAACAAACATCCACCTCTCGAATGTTTGTGTGTCTCTTTGGCGTCTTGCAGGATTTGATCACGTCTGCTCACGTCCGTCCACTCGCCTGCCTTCTGAGGTCGAGCCACGTCCTCTCCTCTCCTTGTTTCACTTCTGCTCGGTCCACGTCCGTTCTCTGCTCCACTCGCCTGCCTTCTGCCCTCTGGTCGCGAGCCACCCATCGGCTTCCCTTTTAAACCTTCCGATGGGAATTCCCCTATTTCACATTTCGGGGTTCCCCGCCCTCATTTTTTAAACTCGTCCGGTGGGTTTTTCCCGCGGGGGTTCACCATCGTCATTTATTATACACGCTCGGCGGGCCTCCCCCGCGGGGAACCACCATCTTTCGGCCGACTAGCCATTGTTGTTGGCCGAACTGCGCCTCATAACGCCACAACCTTACAAAATCCGCCTTTTTTATCAAAATATCGTCTATGTATCTATGATATCTTATTGGTTGAGTTGTTAGTTTATTTAGACAAATGTTTCCAAATCTCTCATAACAAATTCTGCAAAGATAGGAGAAACAGGAGATCCCATTGGACTACCCTCAATTTGATGGTAACAATTATACGTAAACTGGAAAAAAGTAGAATGTAATAACATACTAATGGTAATTATCATTTCGTTCCAAGGATTGGATTTTTTCCAACGTGGTTTGATGCTGTTAATAACAAGATAATTACGAATATTAGTAAATAAAGAGGTAACATAAAGAGATAACATAACGTGATTCTCTGGAATATGTAAATTTTTTATACTCTCATTGAATTCATTACTATTTCTTACTGTAAAATTAGTTTCATTTAGTCCAACAGTTAAAATATTCTTTAAAAATTTTGAAAAATTATGTAGAGGAGTTCCTATAGATGATACAATAAGTCTGTAAGGGTTTTTTAATTTATGGATCTTTGGAAGGGCGTAAGTTCTGTCTAAATTACCCCAAGTTACAAACAAGCGGTTAAAGTCGACATCATTAATGTATTTTTTAACTTTCCATCATTTTAACAATTCTTTATAATTATCAACAAGATTTTTAAGTGGATCAGCGGTAATCGGTTTATATGTTGTAACATCTTTGAGCAAATTGTTAACTTTCTCTACATATTCCTGTCTGTTCAATAAAACTGTGACATTACCTTTATCAGCTATAATGAACAAAAGGTTAGGATTGTCTTTCATTAACTAATTAGTTTCAGAAATATTGTGGTTCATAGCACACGGTATGTGAACAAATTTTTTTGACATCTTTTTTGAATTTTGAATGGTTTCAACACATTTTTTTCGAATTTCATGCTTAATATTACTTCGAGTAAAAAATAAGCTAGATTCAATTCGCTTAATATTTTCTATGGTCTTTTTCACTAAAATTTCTCTTTTCTAGATTAAATTTATCACCTAAAGGTACTACATGTATTACATATTATGGTATGACATTATCAGCGAGATTAACAAACCAATTTTTAATACTCATATTCGATTGATTAGTCTTAACAGGTTGTATAAGGTTATCAAATGTTTTCTTAGTAATTTTGTCTTATCATAAATATTTTAATGAATTTTATTTTGCGAAGATTAAAGTTTTATAAAATATTAGTAGGTAAATTTTTATTCAGCTTAATTTCAAGTTTATTAATACCATTTCCTAAGTACTTACGGTAACAATGTACATCTTTTATTTCCAAATTTAAGAAGAACAATTTAAAATGGTGAATTCTCTGAAAATATTTATGATAAACAAAACTATTAAAAAATTTTATGTGGTTAGAATTGTAGCTAATATTATTAACATGGGAATCTTCTGTATTTCAGTATGAAATCTAACTGACGCTCAGTAGTTGTAAGTTTTGGAGATCTATTAATCCAACGTTTTAATATCTTGCAAATTTCTGCTCCGTATTTCTCTTTGAACTCAAGAAAGATTCCACCAAACCTCGGACAATATGTATCTAAACATTTTCATATTAAATATTATTGAAAGTATTTTCCAACATATCTTATATGTAACACCCGTCGCGTGACTCTGACGAGCATCACAGGAAATAGGAAACGATTTCTTTTGATAGGAACGACGATAGGAAAGGAAGATCTTCGGTAGTCTTGGGAAAGGTTCAACCCTGGAGTTGACCAGTGGATAGCTTGATTATGGGTGTCGCTCAATAAAGAACGCCAAGTCTAAATAGGAAAGAATTTATTCCCAAATGCAGCAATTTGGAGAACAGAAGTGTTAACAGTCCGAAGGAAGATTTCAGACTGCCATGAATGTAGCGTCTAGGTGCCTCCAGAGAGGGGATTGTTGACTTAGAGCTTCTCGTGGGTAACAGCCAAGAAGCTGGTGGCCACGGTTCTCATGTTCCGCTACTCAGCGTCTACTGTCCGGCTCTTAAGACCTTAACTAACTTTGAAATTCACTTTCCTTATTACATATATGTATATTACCAAATCTTTAAGTAATTATCGTACTTGATGGGAAATTCCCTTTGAACCGAAGACTTAAGAATCTTTAATAACGGTGATGTTCCATCTACTATTAAGCAGCCGTAGACACTCGGAGTGGAAAAGCTATTATTTTTTTTATCTATATAATGGTCATTTATTATAATAATTTAAGTGTAATAAGGTTTAAAGCAATCCGTAAATGCAATTATATTTACGCACTTTAGAATATAAAAGTTAAGGACACAACGCGTTGTTGTCGTGCTATTCAGCACTAAGACTGGTCTGATGCAACCCTCCATGCTAACCTATCTTGCGAAAGCCTTTTCATTGCCTGATGACAATCACAAACCAAATTACAGAAGGGGAAGGTTTATTTAATAACTAAACAAGGGGTTGAAATTTTAAACAATTTAATTTATCAGTTAAATCTCGGATAAAGCTCATTTTTTCACCTCCACAATCATTAAATGTTGCTTTTACCCACTCAAGCTCTCATTAATACTCAGTTAACCCTTTCGCGGACAGATATGACCTTATTTATCAACGTAAAATTGACTGAATATGCAATTCTGTTCGTGACACTGTTGAATATAATGCCTAACCTAACTGCAAAATAATTACAAAGGTTTAAAAAACTACTAAATATTAAAGTGTTCAACAGCATTTCATAAATTACCGAAATGGAATTGTTGGTCATTGTAGCCACAATCACACGAAGTAAGAAAAAATGGAAGGCTTACTGTAAGAAGATCTCGTTGCAGCGGCAGGGATTTCCACTGGTTCGGCTTTTCCAATGCCTTAGCTGGTCATCCGCGCTCCAAATCGCAGCAGCTTCGCGATTCCAACACATCTGCACCAAAACGAGACTGTTTCCTCTCTTTTACTAGCCGCTCGCAACATCTCTTCCTAAATCCAAATCCGTACTATCTCCCCTTACATAGATCTGCTTTTGAACTCTGTCTCCCAAAAACACACAGTCCTCTATCGCCACTCACAACAAAAATCTTACTTCACCGCTTACAACCATTTCCTTGTCTCTCCCAAACTGAATTACTGTCTTTCCTAAAACACATTGTCCTCTCTCGCCGCTTACAGCAAAAATCTTCTCCTCCAAGAAAATCTGCTCTATTTATTACTTCCCAACCTTACCCCCGCTTCTTAAGAGTTTTCAAATAAACGCTTACGGCCCACCATGACCGCGGGCCACTCTCCGGTCAATGACCGTCCAAAATCAAAACATTTGACCTCCGGCGCACACAATTAAGTGTCGAAAATTCCCAAATCGCCTGAAGCACGAAATCACTTATTACACAGCATGCAATATAAGTTGCAGCTGAGCACCTAAGACGAAGTCCCACTAAACGGGTGGAGCAATTTTGATCTAATTTTAAGCGATTATTATCTGTGACGCAAACACTAGCAATGTGCAGGTAACACAAGGCTATAATCACTTTGGAGAGTGGGGGGGGGGGAAGTGTCGAAATAATAAATTTGCAAAAATTGTGCCAAATTAGACTCGTATAAAAAATTTTCGGAGCGAATAACTGTCATAGTGTTTGCATAATATTGGCATATACGTTCAACCTTCTTACCATAGAAGTAGAGTATTTGTATAGGCGGAGGCTCAGTTCAAAATAACAAGGAAAGTATTGACATTGGTATGTAATCAGGGTCTATTGCACTCACCGAAAGTAACTTGTAACGGTCAAACACATCTGCCCGGACTTTCGCGGTGCGGAGTCAAAAGAAAGGAGTCATTATTTGAGACTAGGGTGTTTCTCAATTATGGTGAGATTTGGCGGCATCGGGTGGTGTTTTATTCCGAAATGTCTTGAGGCCGAGGGCAAATTGTGATTCCCAGAGAAGAGTATCCATATAGTTATTGCCACCTTGGTGATATGAACAAAAGAAGTGGATAGTAGGCTGGCAGAGAGATATTTGTGACAGATTTTGAGACAGATTTTAGAGAGAGATTGCTGGACAGAATTCAGGCAAGGGAGATTTTGAGAGATTCTTCTGGACACATGATTAGAGTTCAGGCAGGGGACATTGTGGAAACGAGCAGATGATCGGCATTATCGGACAGGTAGTCCAAGGAGACGAGGATAAACGAAAATTATCCTGAACGTTGAATAATAGCGGCGGCGTCTCTGATTTGGATCGAGGAAGTCGCTGGAACGTCCATTATAACTACACGGAAATTACTCCTGTAACTTTTTGCTGATTTCCTATACTGCCAGATCCGAGTAGATTTTATGTGAAACATTCTGATCTATGAGAAGGCTCATAACAGACGGCCCTGAGTTTAGAGATAGAGAATTTTTAGATTTAAGGGATTTATTTTAATCATTTTTTATGTAAATATATATGTATTGTTATTTAAGAAAGAATTGCCGGCGTAAAGGTTGTAATGTTAAAATTGTAATATGAATGTAAATTTTCTTAGGTTAAAGTTTTTTTTATAAAAACTTATTATTAATATAGCACTTAAATAATTAATATTCTGCGACCCCACAGCAGACTCGTCTCCCGTCATTCGGAAGGGCGTGAGAATAGTACTTAATTCCCGACCTACCTGCTGCAGGTATTCTGGGGTTTTCTCTGCATCTCTTCAGGTGAAACACTGGGTAGGATCCTTAAACTATAGCCCGGGGGCCCTAGATAACCCTTGGCTACCTTACTATACCTTCCGAATCCCCCCTGTTCAATTCCCTTTTTATATTGCCTGTTTCAGGATCACCCTCATGTAGCTTGTTAACCCAAAAAATAAAAATAAATAAGCACTCTACAGATTAATGTTCGTGAGTCTCAATTAATTTACAGTTGTAATACGCGCCTTTAATAACACAGCTTTGTATTTATTAACAAATACGTTGTAAATGTTTACTTTTTATGCTAAGAGGAACAATTAAACATGTTTCTACTGAATAATAGTTATTTTATTAAAAGGGCCAAACATGATGTTTGTCTGTCCATAATTATGATTTCCCCTTTGATAAGAAATAGACACATATAGTTTTACGAATTCTAAAATATAGAAAATGTATTCCTTTCCCTGAAAAAATCTGCCAAAACCCCTACGAAAATGTGGTAACAGTGGCCTGTGAGGGAATGCTGATCCTCCTACAGCCGAGACACAACAATCAGCCTTGTGACGTCAAATATGATATACAGGTATTGCCTACAGTTGGCAGCGTGACTGTCATGTCCACTCCTCTCCTACAGGACCTACTCACTCGTAACTACATCAGAGTCAGTGTAAAATAGCCGTTTTTTTCACACCCCTAAAATCCATATTAAAGGAAAAAACCAAAAATTGTGGAATATTTATTTAAACATTAACTAAGTATTTTCTAACATGTAATGCACAAATATAAATTTATTCGGAAGATTAACAAACGTGGCAATGTTTTAAAATTAGTAATAAGAAGTTTATATAAAAACTTGCTCAAAGTAAGTTAAAAATAAATATATTTTTATTCGAAAATGTTGGGGAAAATATACATTCTATAATTAATAGAAGGAACACCACTATAAGTAGGTTTTCTTTTTACCTAATTATCCTTTGTTTAAGTTGTTTGAATTTAATTTAATATACGTTGTTTTTGCTAGGATCTAAATTCTGAAAATAAGATAATTTTTACATCCTTGGACCAATTGAAATATAAAAATGAAAGACCTTAAATGATTTGAATGTCATCAATTTGAATTCCTGATCAGACATGCAATAAATGGATCTTCTTCTTTCTTTACGCGGTAGCTCATTCAGGACCTTGGCCTAGCGCGTTGACTGCGGACTGCAATCTTGGTATAAGACATTCCGAGTTTGGAGTAACACGTGGTCAGTCTTAATATCAGTCTCCGTGACCATGACGAGACAAACAACGAAGCCCGTGCCAGTAATCAAAACTCGTGTGTTGTGAAGCAGCGACGCTAGCCACTAGGCCACAGGTTCTCCTCCGTCGAAGATATTCTAAACAAACTGTCACTGCAACTTTCTACCACACAAAAGTTTTTGTTGTTCTTCTGACTTCAACCTTTTTATATATTTCTGAATAAAGGTTTGGCTCTATACATCCGGCGACTGTGGACAGCCAATCCTTGACTGTCATCCACCTAGTTTAATCTCTTCCTTTCTTTCCGAACATCACAAATACGGGATTTTTCCTTTGGGGAAGCGATCGCCCTTGTTGAATTGTGATTTTCCGTTCCATCGAACCCTCTTCCTCAATTAAATATTTTACCATTATTAAATATTATAGTTTGCAAACCACCATGCCATACGTAACAATAGTAATTTAAATAAAGTGAACATTTTTATTGTAAGTTATTTTCACCTTTTAATTTCGTACGTAGATAGAAAAAGGTAATGTGAACAGTGAAAAATAATGAATTTTCTCTCAAAAGCACAGTCGGTACCACAATGCATTGCGGTTTCATTAAGCATTAAGAACAGACGCTTTAGAAATCCATCACCATATTTTATTTCAAACGTAATTAAATAACCTTACGTGATTTCCGAGAAGCGAGCTTCAGCAGTTAAGTCAATTTCCTGTCATACTGAGTGCGTGGACTTGAAAACACTTGTGAGCTCGATTAAATATGCAGCTCCTTTGACCCCGCTGTCGGATATCAATAACGCAGATAAACACAAAGGAAAATTAATAAGAGGAGTGGTGGGTGTTCCCATGGTCATTGTCCAGACAGATTCGTCTCCAGACTTCACACTGGAAATAAATTTGGTAACAATTACGTTGAAGCGTTAAAGGATTTAGGAAAAGGTAATATTAATAATGATCTACCATTCAGTATTTAATAACGATTTTCTTTAAGAGTCACATCTGTAATGTAAACTCTTAGGGTCATCTATTGGGTTTCGCAAGACTGTTAAAACGAAATGACGATAATATTAAATAGCGCATTGTGTAGCTTACAAAAATGGAGGGTATATTGGATGAGAAAAACAGAAAGAAAAAGGTTAGGTAATCCCGTAATAAGTAACAAATAATAATATACTGTAGTTTTTGTCATCTTCTTTTGTCTTCTAGCGGCTAACTGCGGTAGAAAACTTCCGGTTTCGTAGTAAGTATTGCAAAGAAGAGGTTCCTTTGACGGAAGCGGAAATATAAGGCGTAAAACCGTTATCAACTTTACAATATTTACATCAGTTAAAACACAAATACAAATTTAAAAGAAATACAATTTTTGGAAAGAGGGAAAATAAAAACGTATTTTAAACAAATATTTTTACAGACATAGAATTTGTCTGTTCGCGATTTTCACCAGGCTCACAAATTTCCACAGAGGATAAAAGTCATATGCTGGATTGCGTCTCATTTGTAACAAGTCGATCGTAGATTATAAAGTTTACTTAATCTGAAATATATGAATCTTAGTTCGGATAACACAAATGTCACAAGTAATGAGTAATTACTAATTCTCTTTAAACCAATTGGTTAAAACATATATATGTAGAAAGGAATACATTTATATGGTCCATTGCCATGGCCAGGTCTGAACACTTCACGGAATGAACTCCGCAACATTAGTTGTAGGTCGTTCCTTCGTAACATTTGACTGTGCCGACGCATGAGCCAGACAACTACCAAGGTTCAACTCATGTGAATCACTGACATTATTTCGAAATCCGTGGCTTGTATCACGTCATATTTCTGGAGCGAAAAAGAAGACCATTCTGCTTGAGCTCTCCAAGTGTGTGTCTAACGTGCAGCAGTGCAACGATCTGTACCAGTGTAAGGAAAAAACATGAATAACTGTCGTTTGTAAACGCTACATCTGAAATTATTAACGTTTTTAGATTACGTGTTTATGTTAAAATTTAGACTATAAATTAGGAACTTTTAGATTGTTGACAACAACAGTTGTGCGGGCAAAAATAGTATCAGTAGCGGATGATACGCAGTGAGTTCAAAAGCTGTAAAAAAACAACATCTTGAATAGTGACATAAATTTAGGTGAAAAACAAATTTAAAGATTGTATTTTATCCGAAACATATGATTTTTGTGTTACAATTTAGACGTAAGATGATAGCGTGAAGTTAACTGTAAAGTAATTCAAAATAATTTTTAATTTCAAAATTATTATTGTATGACAATTAACAATAGATCTTATTTTATGTGTTGGAATTATAAGTATCCAAAAAAAAATATTTAACTTCAGGTTTAATTGAATTTAAATAGTTTACCTTTAAATTAGTGGTTATTAAATAGTCAACTTATTGTGCAGTATTATCAAGTTATTATTTAACAATATGATTTAATTAATCTAATAAAGTATGGTAAACGAAAAATACAAAAATTGTTAGGAAATACAATAAAGACATAAGGAAAACAGTAAAAAAATGGAAATCTTTCCAAATATAGAACGAGGGGTTACATTATCAAGAACAAATTTGAGCACAAATCATTGATAGAGATAAAGATGACAATAAAACGCATCAGATCGAGAACCGGTGATTGACGAGACTGACTGCCCGTATTATAAACTGTCTAAATCGTTTGATAAAGTATTAGAAATGTGATTAGTGACAATGAGTATATGAAACAGCGCATTGCAATTGATTATATTACGATGAAAAATGCTTGTTTAGAATCTTTCCCATTCACTTATGAATGACTTTAATTAGTTAAGAATGGGGAAAATGTATGGAATATAGGAGTGTAGTTAGTAAGTGTGTCTAAGACGTACCAAAATGATTAATTATAATAAACAAACGTATGGATTAGCGACGGGAGGATGTGTAAGAGTAGATTTACGTATTATCTAAAGCAGGAGTGGGCAAGTTGCGGCCCAGCACAGTTTTCTGTGGACCTCCAAGTCAGTTCTCATTTACAAAAGACAAGAGAATTCCGATGTACTACATTCGTTTCCTTATCCGATACTTGAATTTAACTACTTTCGTAATAAATAAATGCAATAAACTACTACAATTTTATTTCTTTTACTAATTTTTACTAAAAATAAAAGTTATTCCACTTCTTTTGGGAAGCATGGCAGTGTTAAACCATGAATTCTAGTCAAGTCTGTTGATGATAGAGGGAGTAAATATACTGTTAAATGTCTTAAGTAGTGTGGAAGGCGATTCTCATGTACCACATTAGATAATTAAATTGTAGTTTTTGTTGTTATTATTATTATTATATATAAATATTTAGACCTAAGCTAGACAAAGTCGGGACCATGAATGAACGCGAGGAGTTACTTAAATGACAAATTACAGTCATCGTATCGGCCAGAAAACGGAAACATTAAGGCTAGGAAATCTGATTGGATGAGGGGACTTGAAGGCCATATGAGGCAGAAATGGGGCTGACAGATGGAACAAGGGTGGAGGATTTGCCCTGGAGGCCGGAAACTATAATAATGCAGCCCAGTAATTTCAATAGAGGATTTAGGGAGACATTTATTGGTCCTCAACGCCTGACCAGTTGAAATAGAAAAACAGCGTCCCAAAGACCGAAGGGCAACGAGTGGAGTAAAAACCGTTGGCAAGCTTCCTGTCCATAAGGGGGGCGTAGAAATCATACGCCCGTGAGAATTATTAGGCCAGGGCGTGGTATCACCAGCAGCCAGAAGCGACGCCCTGGACCAACGGCGGCGCCTCGGTGACGTAGTACTAAACCTTAATTGCTTCTCGCCTCTGGTCCCAGATATTTTAAAGTTCTCGTTTTCCCCCATATATTTTGAAATTAAACCCAGTGAGCATTAGCTTTCCCTGAGAAAAAAAAATCATGTTCCTGACTTGAGTCAGCGAGGGTCATATTTAATTCAAGTCCAATAAATTCCTTTGTTAAGTTTATATTGTGGCGTAAAGAATATAGAAATTTATTTATAACAAATTTTGGCGGACAGATCCTACTCAATACATTTTGTTCTCCCTCTGGCTACTCAGCTATGAAATCTTAAAATCTCGGGTTGACCGTGGGATAAATTTTGGTCCGGAAAAATGACGGATTTACGATGTCTGCGTAATCACGACTACCATGAGTTGAACTTATCTGTTGTTTCACCTTTGCGACGTCGTTTAGCGAGCTTGTCATGGACCCTGGCGGCTTCTTAATAAACATGAAAATTATTTTACAGAATTAGATAATATAAAAAGACAATTCGTTTAGCATTATAGAGTTTACTCTCAGGGTTCCACAGTGGGATGAACGAGAAAGTTGAATTGGTTCCCTAATGGTAATAGGTCTGGCAAATGTGAGCTCCAAAATAAAAGTACGTGGACGGCACCACATAAAATGCATATGTTTCTATATGCTGGTTGACTGCAGCTGGATGGTCTCCGTCTCTTTTTCCGAGTTGCACCTTCCGCCAATGTTTCTCCGTTTCCCCGACATCATGTGTTGACAAGCTCGCTCCGCTCTCCCGAACTCCTTCTCTGCTCTCCCAATCTAATAATTCTGCTTTCTCCCAAACTTTCCTCTGTCGTCACCTCGGTCAGACGCCACACTCACCATCTTCAACCACCAGTCAGACGTTGTCCACCAAAGTCTCCTATTGGCTTGCAGTTTGACAATTGCAGCCAATAGAAAATTCTTTGTCTTGGAGTGCGTAAATGCTGCATATGTTACGCATTTAGCCGCAGTGTTCCAGATTCTTCATGGACCTCCCGTTTTTCCCGGCCGGTCCTCCAAATTAGCTCCACCCACCCCCGGTAGCTACTCAACTTTCTATAGATGGTCCCTTTTATCAATGGGCTGCTCTCGTTCAAAAGAAGGGTCAGTCTATTGTCCATGGAATGCGCCCTGAGACCTCCTCTCGCTTTCAAAACGGAAAGGGTTTGGTGTTTTTCTAGAGTTTCGCCACCCACACACAGAAAAAGCCAAGAAACAGATGAATTTTATTTATAATTTAACCACGCGTATGTATTGTCCATTAAAACATTTAAGTCATCAGTTGCAATATCTGACAGTTTGCAAATTAATAAGTAGTGAAAGTGTGTCATAAAAAATTAATATGAACTTTATTAACAGTATTTATAACACTATGTTTGGTTCCTGATTTGGTACCTCGTCTGGTGTGAAGGAGACAAAAAGTTATGGATGAAAATTTTAATGTGCACGTCGAACAAGCGACCAACTTTCGGGACATTTCGAATACTTCCTACAAAAATAATTTAAAATAATGAAATTATGTAATTGAATGAAAACATATAAATAAATTTTGCATAATTTCGTTACTCAAAATTATAACTTTTAACAGTAATTTTGTTTTCTGCAGGGTAATGATTAAAGAAACAATGCCGATCGAAAAATTAATTGTTGAAACTGAATTCTTAAATGTTCTAGATTTACATTTCAAATTTACAGGAATGCAACTTGAAATAGTAATAATACAAAGTAATATATTGAATTTATATTTTGCATCTGTGTTTTTAACTTTTATAGTCCGGTCGACATTTTTCCACTCCTATCTTTCTACAAAATTGACTTACTGAGATTTAGATTTAGAATTATTGTTTTTTCCATTAGTCCTCGATTGAGGAAATAGGATACGACATGCATTAAAAATTAAAAATGAACAAAATAAAGTACATAATTAAAGACAAGTAAACTTAAAATAAATTAATAAAAGAAAATGGATATAGTAAAAGTCAATATAAACACAACATGGACACACGATGTCACACACACACTGCGAAACACAAACAAGCACACACTGAGGAACACGCAATGGAGCCTTAACTACTTGGACCAGGAAACTGTCCTTCCCTCTGGAGTAGCTCCAGGCAATACAGGAAACAATCAAACAGAAGAACACAAAAAACTGAATAGAAATTTTAAAGATATGTGATGTGCTATTTTACAAGGCAGCTCATTCAACACTTGCAGCAGGAACCTTGATTTAAATACTAGAAAGACGATTGAGAAAATCCTGTACCGAGTAAAACAGCAGCGCCATTTAAAAGAATAGCTTTACTCTGCTTCACGAAGCTTTTGTAGTTACTATTTTTAACCTCTGGCGGAAGGAAGGCTGTTGTATAAAATTATCCCGGTGTTGTGAATACTTTTCGGGTGTAGAGCAAGGCGATGCTTGTCCGACCTTAGAGCTGAACGATTTCTAGTCACGTATTCATGAAATTCGCCATTTGTTTCAAACAAATTAGTGTTTCGCTTTACAAACTTCAATATTTAATAAATATATACGCTTGGTAAAGTATTTGAAAACTTTTGAAGAAAGGTTTGCAACTCCTTGATCTAGAATTCGTGCTAGAAAGTATTCTAATTGCACGCTTTTGCAACTTAAATATTTCATTACTCCTGAAGGAGTTAGAGACGCCATAGATCATAATTGAATGAAAATACGCGAAATAAACCATTTTGACGTACTTTTTGTCATCCTGTTGCATCAGTGTTTTTAGAGAATAACAAGCTGAACTCCAGCAAGCAGATCTCCCATGGTCATCACAATCCGAAGGCCGAGGAAAGGCTTAAGCATTAGCTGAGAAGTTGTCTACGGGTCTGTCTATTCCTAGCATCAGCACTAAACTCAACTAACTTAGTCTTATCTAGGTAGAGGGATAATTTATTCACGTTAAACCAAATATTTAGACCATTCAGAGAGTTGTCTACTTTCTTAATCAGATTATCTAAGTTTTTATCTGCAATAATTATATTTGTATCATCCGCGTAGAGAATCGATTTTAGAGGATTTACGTATCCTGGAAGATCGTTTATGTACAGAATAAAAAGTAAAGGCCCAAGAATTGATCCTTGAGGAACTCCACGTGTAAAAAATTCCCAATCGGATTAGTGAAGTTGGCCGCCTTTGGTTTCAATTACTACTTGTTTTTTGCGGTTTGTAAGATACGATCTTAGTAAAAGTGACGTATTACCCCGAATTCCATAATATTCCATCTTTTTTATTAATATTTGGCGGTCTACGGTGTCGAAAGCCTTAAAGAGGTCAGCAAGAATGCCTTCCAGCTACCTTCAGTCCTTCATCCAATGAATTCTGGATATTTTGAATGAAGTCGTACATTGCGCTATCCTTTAAGGAAGCCCTACACGCTCCACTGTTGATGAAATCTTATATTTATTCAGGAAATGAAGTAATCTAATATGAATTGTTTTTTCAAATATTTTAGAGAAAATAGGAAGGAGAGAAATGGGCCTGTAATTAGATATATCAGATGGCGATCCTTTCTTAAGCAGGGGAATTGCTTTGGCTATTTTTAACGCATCGGGGAAAATTCCAGCGGAAAGACATTTGTTAAATATTACTTTAAATGGTAAAGCGATAGAAACAGCACATTCTTTAACCATTATACTAGTTATACCATATATATCTGCTGCTGAGGAACACTTCAAAATCCTAATTACTCAAATTATTTCAGCTTTATTTATTGGTTGCATAAATATAGTATTCGTAATTTCCTTAGCGGAATTTTGTAACAGATTTAAGAAATAATTATTATGACATACAGAATTATCTTTTGCCAGAAAGTTAGCAACATTAATGAAATTCGAGTTGAATTTGCATGCCGCGTCTCTACCACCAAAAGTTTCACTTCGATCTACAAGCGCAATTTCTTAATGGTTACTGGTACTTTTTCCAGTCACATTTTTAATTACATTCCAGGTAGCTTTGACTTTATTATCTGCATTCGCTATATATCTGGAAGTATTGAGTTTTTTCGCGGCCACGAGGTCTCTCTTGTATATATGTCTGTAAGTATGAATGTAATTTATTAAACTAGGAGATGCAGAAGTATGTTTAAGTTTGTTCAAGTAACAAAGTTTATTCCGTGATATTCGGATACCGTTCGTAATCCAACTTACTGACTTAACGTGATTTGATCGATTTAATTTAATGGGGGCTACTTCATCATTAATCGACACAAAAACATTTAGAAAGTTTTCAAAAATCGTATTTAAGTTATGAGTTCTGCTATTATCTAGAAAAGGGAGCCAATCAATTGCATACAATTTATCTGAAATTAATCGATATTTTTCGGGGCAGAGTTTTCTTGTTCGCAACCATCGGTTCGGATTTATAATTTTAATTAAATCTTCTTTAATGTACATAAATTGTGCTTTATGGTCCGAAATTCCAGTTTCAATTACGTTCACCCTGTAAGAATCATTGTCTAAGTTACTCACAAGGTAATCTATACAATTTCCTTGTCGAGTTGGAACTTGAGAAGTTAAGGAAATACCAAACGAAAATAACAAGTTTTCTAGCTGGCGTTTTTTCCGGGTATTAACAAGGAAGTTAATGTTGAAATCTCCGGCAACTATAATTTGTTTGTTTTCCGCATTAACTCTAATTAAAACTGTTTCTAAAAGGCTGAAAAACGATTCTGATTCATAATCAGGTTGTCTATAAATACATAAAATCACTATGTTTCTATTAGATTTCTCGGATATCAGTTCCACCGCGCTACATTCAAATTTACACTCCAGACTCAAGGCACGAATGTCAGGTCTATCTTTACAGTTATTAGCAAACTTCTTACTGACGTAGATACAAGAGCCACCATTCTTCATTATGCATCGACTATAATTCGAAATTCTTACGTATCCTTCGGCAGTTGAGCTAATTGCTTCAGTTACATTTTGCCAGTGTTCGGTTAACGCGAGAACATCTACTTTTACTTCCTGAAGGGACAACATAGCTTCTAGCTCTAGATTTTTATTTCTGAGACTTTGAATATTTTGGTGACAAATAGTTAATTTAACTGGTTTTAACAAATTATTGGCTACATTTGATACGCTGACCGGAACTTTACGTACAGGAGAATTACTGCAGAAGCGTTGAAAGGCTGCAGAGCTAAACGCAAGACATTTGATTACAGACATTCTTTGCAAACGCGCGCTTACCAGCGTAATTCATGTGTAAACCATGCCTGGTATAGTCAGAACGTATTAAATTTTGAAAAAGATCTGCAATACTCACATGTCCATAAGGCGCCTGTTTTCGATGTCGGTTTTCCTACTTGCTGCGGCGTCGTCGAATCTGGCAGGAACCGGGCTGACAATAATTTTCTTGGCCTTCATTTTCGGGAGCACTTTCAGGAGCTGTCTCCAGTCCACGAAACCTTGCTGGCTGACGTCGTTTGTGCCCCCAACAATAACTACGGCGTCAGCTTCTTTAGTTACATCGGGAGCATCCCTAATTACTTCCGCTAATGGAGCCCCAGGTTTAACTATACCACATACATCATAGTTCTCACCAATTTGTTCTTTTACTAGAGCACTGCCGTGACTAGGCATGAGAAGAACAATTTTCTTCTTATCTGGTGGGCTCGAAGTTGATGTAAATACTTCTTGGCGGCGAACAATTTTTCTCTTAATCGGCGTGGCGGTAGCAATTCCTTGGACGGGTACTTCTTCTATGGCAGGAGATCGAAGAGATTTAATAATTCCTTCGAGTTCCTTTACTCTCACCTCAAGAGATTTACAACGATCACACTCATTATTACGCTGCTGGCTCTCTTCATAGCGCTTCATGAGTGTGTTCTTCTTGCCAGCCGTAGACAGTCCCAGTTTACGAAGCCTCTGCTTCAGCATCGCCACGGTCAAGGCGGGGGACTTTTCGGATCCGGACATGATTGCAAAATCTCTAGCTGCTACGACTATAAGGAAAAAACACGTCCGTTCCCTACTGCTGCCAGCACACAAGTCTTGGAAGGACAAAATGGAAGTAAATAATAAACTCATGTACAAAGAGAAAAAAAAAAGTTTATAATACTTTATGACATCCGGGTATCGTAATATGATATCCTGGTATCGTTTCCTTTTTCATTTTGAATGAATCACTATTAAATGAAAAAGATGCTGTAAACACATAACCCAGTTATGCCGTCATGTTATTTGAATATAAATTAATTGTCATGCAGCATTATAGACATAAGTATGCACTTTGTTGAAGTGTGACTTTGGCTATAGTCAGCACTTGCTACTATCAATGTGGTGATACCTCCACCTATGCATATAGTTCAGGCCATAGATTATACACATTAGCCTCTAAACAAGCCATCTATCAAGGAGATTCAATATATAACTAAATGAATACTTGTAGATTGTCACATTTTTACTTGCAATAGTAATATGGATTATACTAGCATGTGAAATATAAAACTTCTCCTTCTCTTCGATGTTCTGTAGGTTTTTTATCGCTGCCACCAGAAATATTTCTAGTATAGAAATATTTCGAAAAATATAGATGAATATCAGAATCTTCGGAAAGGATTCGGAGAATAAGCTAGGTCATCCTCTAGAATAGCATTAATTGGTGTGGTGAGTGAAAGAATAAGGCATAAGTTCTATAAGAAATAAAAAGAGATTTATTCTTTAAATCTACAGCCTAGTTCAAAGACAAATACTTGAAATAATCAGAGCCCAGATAGGCATAGAGACGGCGTCAGAAGCTTACACAGAACTTATCCTTAATTTACAAAGTTGGACTTTTTATACTAAGTTGAACCAATACGCTGTCAGAACGCTGAAACTGTGAGGAGAAGGGATGGCCAATTAAATTCATTCATTGCTCAGGCCAGGAAGGGAACGGATCTAGGTTATACATGTACTAGGGCGGAGTTTAAGCTTTGGGAGTGGAGGGAGAAGTTAGTATTATTTATAACAAACTCCTTAAATGGGAGAGGTGAGAAGTGCAAGTCAGGAACTGTCGAGTAATGGAATGCTTAGGTCAACGTTCCGACACGTGTAGAAAAGAACTGACTCGGACTTCAGTCTCAGCACAAGATACGAATAACAATTGTTGCTTTATGTGCTCATATTACACATGCTTGTTACATCATCATGCAAAATACGCGTCACATAGATAATAGGGACGTCAAATTATAACGTCAGCAGTTCATAAATATAATCTGGGAAAAATATAAATAGTGTTCATCTTAATATTTGTCCTTTGCATTTCGTTTACAATTACATTAAAATTGGGTTGACTAAGATTAATATAAAATTAATAATTTAAGCTATGTTAAATTATAAAAATAAAATTAATAATTTTGGTATCTGTTTAGATTGTAATTACAGTTATATTGGCCAAACTATGCGCACATTTAATATCTGCATTAATGGGACTTGGAATAAAATAAAATTCAATGTGAAAAATTATTCAGTTATGTGGAAGAATACATATTAAAACAACCATAAGATTTATTACGAAATATTATAATTTTATATGTAAAATATAATATTTATTTTAGACTGATGAGTGAGGCGCATCACATCAGAGCAATTCGCCTATTATTATTATTATTACTATTAAAAAAGACAAGTAATTTAAATAAATTTAAATCGCTACTTTTATATAATTTATGTTTCACTGATGGGTAAATGTTTCGATTTTTATTCTGAAAACAAAAGTCTCATGAGTTGAATAAATAATTTGGTATCTTCAAATATTAATGAAAAGTCCAGATAATTTGTCATAAAAACGTAGCCTAATATTTATTTAAATAAACCTTAGACGTTTCGTCCATATTTGTGGAATTCATACTTTTAGCTTGTTTTAGTATTAATATTTTACAACTCTCGGGTATTGCATCTGATTAAGTGTTTAGGAATATATTTAAAAATTTTGATCAACAATAAATTATATGTTGTGTAATGTTAAGTGAGTTTCGCGCCGAAAAGGCTGCTTTACGTCTAATAATGTCATGTGAGTTTCGTGCCGAATGGCCCCATCCCGGCCGAGATGTGATGCAACATTAATGTAAATCAAACGTATAAATGATAAATTTAGATGTTTTGATCGTAACAAGTACGGGACGTTACAATATATAACAAATTAAAAAAAAATGATAATGAACAGCCTAATAGACTATAATAAATATTGGAGTAAAATAAAAGCTAATAAAAATTCACGTGCGGTATTTGGAATTGACTTTAATAATAAGTATATAAATACCAGGATAAATAGCTGAAATATGGCTCTTGAAATAATATATTACAATGGTTACTCTGAACATGGTTGATGTGTTGCGCTGTGATTCAGAAAATTATAGATTGTAATGTCTATTAAGTAATTTTTGTTTATTTAGTATATTAATGACCTTCCTCGAAACATTCATCCTTTAAAAACAGTGCTGTATGCGGATGACACTAACGTAATTGTTTCCGATAGTGATATAAACGCTCTCAATGTCAAAGTTGAAATCGCTTTAGGAATGTTAAAGCAAATAAGTTAACTCTTAATACCGAAAGGGCTAAACTACTACAGTTTTCGTCAACTGTTAATTCTTCTGACAAGACAAGAGATTCGCTAATGACGCGTCGTTTCTTGGCCTTCAAGTTGACGATAACCTACGGTGGAATCGTCATGTCGAACTTAGTTCCGCGTGCTACTCAATAAAATTACTAATGCAGCAAGTTGATCCTAAAACCGCGATTATGGTCTATTATGCCTATTTCCACTCAAATATGTGCTACGGAAGAACGAGTTGGGGAGGTAATTGCCCTCCAAGTTCTGACGTTTTCAAGTTACAAAAAAAGAGTGTTATAAGAATACTATGCGCGAAAGATTGTAGGGAACATTGTAAACCTCTATTTAAAAGCTTAGGAATCCTAACATTCCCGTGCGTCTACATACTAGAAATTCTAAAATTTGTAAAACGTAATTTCAGCCTATTCCAAAGCAACGGGCATTATCAGTCCTCAGAGCTGATAAACATCGCCTTCACCTTAGTATCCACTTCTCCGGAATAAAACAGTTATAATCAGTTCACTAAAGCATGCAAGAATCTCCTGCTAGAAGGTGTTTATTATTCTATTCCTGAATCGGTCTGAAAGTAATTAAAGTCTATTTTTGCAAAAGTGCTGAATCATATGCAAACAATATCAGGTGTATATTATACGTTATCCTGGTCTTTTCTTCTTTGTTTCATGACCTAAATTGACGAGATCTGCTGGAGCCTGATTTCCCACGTGTGTTTCAAAGTGTAGTGTATTGTGAAGTGCGTGGATCTCTATTATACCGCTATAGTGTTCCAAATTGACATTGTTTCTCTAGAAATTATATATTTTGTATATGTTATGTATACTTTCTTTTATTTGTCTATCATTGTATACATAGTTTCTTTTACTATCTCTCTTATTGTTTTGTACTCATATTCTTGATATGTTGTATTCATATTTTGTTTGCTTTGCTTTGTTTTATTTTATTTATCATTGTATACATAATTTTCTTTACTCATATGTTGTATCCATATTTTGTTTCTTATATTTGTATTCTTAGTGTGATATGTAACATTCTTTGACTTGTCCTATTTCCTCAATAGAGGACTAATGGATCCATTTAATCTTATCTTATCTTAAGTAAAGTACACGATGGCCGCTGCTACTTGTCTTGACTGCCATTGCTCTGGAAACGTGCGAGGATTGCGAGATTATCAGTTCCACGATCCATATCAGAAATCAAGACGCCAACTCCCACTCTTCTTTCGTCGCATTGAATTCTGGGAATCCGTAATAAGATCTGGAGGCAAGTGGCGCCTTACTTTGATTAAATTTTGCCCCATTATCGCTGTTATTGGCGTGCGACACAATAGATGCAGCAAAGCAATAATACTTCATCTGATGGGAGGAGGCGACGTTAAATCTAATAACGCGTCTCGGGTCACATTCATCATAAATAAGCTTTTCTTACAGGTGTTGAGCTTCAGACCGTTCGTCCCGTAATTGGAAATCACGACAAATGTCATGAAAAATGAAAAAAATGTCAAATTGAAATGCAATTTAGGTGAGATCGTGTTCACCTTGGTTCGTGCCAAGAGCTGTTGCCACATACTCCCGTCGTTACAGTACACATTTCTATCATATAAACACGTTTGAATGCCAGAAAACAGACAGGATTGGACGTCGAATCAACAAGAATAACGGTAATTTCCTCGTCGGGGGCTTGAAAAGAAAACACCGATTTCTGAGGAAACTCGTGAAAGAGTTGCCTGTGCAAGGTTTTCCACTTGTTTTCTCTTGTAAGAATGACGGACTCCAGTCGACTGATTGTGAATTTAACTCTTCGTGGTACTCCACATCGTAAGAGTTTCTTCTGGAATGGCGTCGTTCACTTTGGCGCGTCTCAAAGACGCGAAGATGGCTGAACGTTTTCCCTTGCCATCCACCAACTAATGTCTGTCACCCCGCCAAGGAATGCAATGCATTACAACGTTTCAAAAATTAATTCACTTTTTGTGCCACTTGACAATTTTACGTAAAAGAAAAGTAACAACTTTCGTGCTGTCATGACCAATTTTTTTAGTTCCCCATTATTAGTGATAACTGGAAATTGAGGCATTTATTCAGGAATTGATAACATTCCAGAGGAGTTCGTAAAGATCATCATGCGAAGAAGAAATATCATGCCTGTTCAGGATAGCTTGCAAAATCTTCAAAACAGAAAGAATATTAGAAGATTTTAGTGAAAATTTAATTATAACCATACCGAAGAAGACTGAAGCTGATAGATGTACAGCCGTGAGTTTAGTATTTCATACGTGAAAATTTTGAATATTAACGTAAATGGAATATCGTAAAGTGGTACGTCAAGTAGAATGCAAGTTAGGAAAAGATCAGTTTTAGGAAGAATTTAGGTACGAAAAGTGTACAATAAAAGGAAAGTAAATGTCTGTAATAGGAACAGATTTCTCCACTAATAGAAAAAGTTAATTGAAGCGAAAAAAATATTGATGAAACCTACAGGCCGGGTGAGGTAATGGATGCGGAAAAATCTATAAGTATATTAGAAGGCGCAAGAGTAAAAAGCGTTGCTCCGCCGCTAAAAGAAGTAGGAAATACACTACAACTAGACGAAGCCAACAGGTTTGACAAGTCCTTTCCCACGGTTTTGGGGGAAAAAGAGGATTTACTGACTTCTGAAAACTGTAGATCTACATCTGTCTTCAAAATATATGCTAGCAACTTACAAAAGCCATGATTACTTCCCTCCTACGGCAAATTTAAATTAAGAGGGGAAGCCATGATTACGTAGCTCATACGGCTCTTAACAATTCTGCTGTTCCAGACGATTGCTGGAAGGCGACTGTAGTTTCCATACTTAACTCAGGGTCGCAATGGAAACTAGTAATTACAGGTTAGCCTCTCGTCTGAACGCTCTACAATATTCACTTACATCATTTTTAATTTCTCGATTTACCTGTCCTCTGTGGCAACCAGGAATGTTAAAATTTTTAACTACAAATGATCTAAGTTCTGTTTCAATATGGTATTCATCATCGTAAGTTAAATCTGGCTGATCCCTGCATATTTTCTTGTATTCCACTAAAATCTCCAATAAGTCCCTCAAACCTACTTCACTGTTAACAACATCCACCAATTGATCCATTTGTTTAATATTGTCTATCAATTTCCCTGAACCCGTGATTTCATACTTTATACAATATATTTATTCTATTTATACATTTGAATCCCAATGGCAACTAATTTTTCATTTCTTTCACTCCAGCAACCCCTGCATTTATATGTTATTTCATGCTACCACAATCCAGTACTGCTTTATGGTGATAGTCCAATCGACACTTAATACTATGGGCACAAACAAAGATTTAACTACCTTACACCTTATAAATAATTCCTGATCATCATTAAAATTTGCTTATTACTTTTTCCATACCTGCTTCCCATAGCTTACCCCAGTTATAGTCAAGCTTTCTTCAATTGCATTCTTTTCTCTAAGTATTCACTAATAAAAGTTGAAGTTGAACCAGTGTCAATGATTGCCTTATTTTTACCAGTCTTTTTAATTTCAACCTCAACTGACAATAAACTTTGATCAAATACTTTCCCCTCGCTTCCAATACCATTTTCTTCTAACATATTTTTCCATCCACCAAAATAGGTATAATCTGTCTTTCGATCCTCAGCGAGGGGACCCACCGGCGAAGAAGCTTTTAGTTGTTCGTTGGTTTTGACCTAATATCAGTATCATATTTAAATGCCTGATTTTTTTTCTCTCTGCTTGCTGCTCATTGTATCTCCAATTATTCCCAATACTTCTCCATATCTCCCTATTTACATTTTCCCTTTGATTTCTATAATTATTTCCTTCCTGATTTCTCCTTTCCCATGACTTTCTTTGCCGTTCCTCCCGTTCCACATCATCCAAAAATTTAAGTAATTTCAACATCTCCACTATAGATTTCTTCACTTCTCCAATTGCCTTTGTTACCGTCTGACGCCTACAAGTCGTGGATAAATATGTAATAGATATTAAATACGCGTGTTGAAAGTTTAAATAAAGTACACCTGTTTCTTGGATTTTCTGGTGGATGGCAGAGCCCATTCCTAAGAACAAAAGACCTACCCTTCTTTCAGTATGTGAGAGGAGCCCATACCGAAAAGGGATCACCCACAGAAAATTGGGATGCTACCGGAAATCGCCGTAGATAATTAGAAGAACTGCTGGCTAAATGGAAGTTCCGTGAAAAATTCGGAATGTCACGGAAAAATGCAGAACATGTGAAACATTTAGTCCCAGCAGTAAAAATTTTCGTATTGGCAGCAATTGCCCAACGACAGGCCAATAGAAGTATTTGAGGGAAATTATCTGATTGCTGGCTCAAGATTGTGTAGCTTCCGACCGAGGTTACGAGGGAAGAGGGTTTTGAAGAAGCAGAAACCGGAGGGAGATGAAGTTGGGAGACGGAGAATAGCAGAGAAAGAAGTTGTTGGAAGACCGGAAGGAGATGTTATTGAGAGACGGAGAGGGAAGGTATTAAGAAACTGGAAGATATTGTGGAGATGCTGGAGGGAGATGAATTTGGGAAGCGGAAGTTGTGGTATTGAGAGGCCGGCCAATGATGATGAGAAACTAAGCTGGTAGCCGCCGGGAAGAACAATACGGGAGCTAGTCCAGATGGTCCAGACAGTCCAAGGAATACTCAAAAATCAAACGATTGATCCAAAAGATAACAATTTTCTTTAAATTAAAAGAAACTTCTTTTTAGTATAATAAAACAAAAAATACAAATAAAAAATAATGTGCACAACGACTGAAATACAATAAAGCCTTAAATATCAATTGAATTAGTAATCGATTACAATATTATAAAAATCCCACTCCAGGACTGCATCTAAAAGGAAGTTAAAGGAAAGGAAGGGAAGAAAATGCTACGAAGTGCACCGCTCGGCGTCCGGAGAGAGTGGGGATGGGATCCAAATAACGTAACAGTTATAAATAACCTGTTACCGGAATGTAACTGTTGTTGAAAATTAATGAAAATTTAGATTGAATTATCTAATTTATTTTTTGGAATGATATAAAATATATCATCATTCTGCACAGAAAAGAGTAAAACACGCCTGGCAGACAGACGCAGCAGAACAATATAGCGCTGTTACGTCAAAACCTGTTGCCCAGTGTCAGGTTCCGCTCAATCTGTTGTATTTAGTTCTACACTGGCCCGCTAGAGCGCACAGCACTCCATAAGCTGTCTGTCTGCTCGACACTGGACATTGGCGAACTTAATTTAACAGGTTATAAAAAGTTCTTCAAGAAGGGCGTATTAAAAAGTTTTAAATATAGTATTCATGTTAATAGTATTGTAATCTTGGTTTAAGTTAACTAAATACCATTTCAATGCATTTCCTAAATGATCAATATTATGTAATCGTCAAGGAATAGAATTAAATATTTCAAGAATAAACATTAACTCTTATTAACACAATAGCATAAGTGTATCATACTTTCTTCCCATATTTTCTTTTAATAAATCAATTTTCTGACATTATCTTCAAGTATAATTAATGAAGTTTTACTTGATTTATTTACCTTTACTGTTATTTAATTAGTATTAAAAGCGTTAAACGTCATTTTTTAATTTTGTATCAACAATTATTTTTATCCTTGTTAGTATCCTTTTCCCTCCTTATCGTGAATACATGATATTATATTGTGATGATTTAACAACGTTCAGAATATATTCCTTATAAAAATGAAGGTAATTATCTAGGTACGTGCGGCACACAAGGTCGACTATAATGGGCGCAGTTAAGAAGGTTATATATAGCAACATGTACCGAAATCTATGCTTATTAAAATAACCTGTTACTGGAACCTATTATTTCTTTGTAACGGTTACAGAGTAATATGTTACAGGCAAATAACTATTTAGCGCATCGCTACAAGAGAGTGAGCGTCCGGTTCCTGCCACCTATTCTTGGTCGTCCTAGTGCAGCGCTGATGGCGGTGATCGGAGGAACTGTGCGGTTGCGATCTCAAGCAACTGTAGAAGGGGTGGGGGGACGTATGTAAATGTTTCTGACCTCCAGTGTCACAGCAAACGACGCACCTTAATTATGTCAACCGGAAGCTCCTCTAACATTAGCGAATGAAAGAAATATTTATATTTAACTTCTTTTTCTGAAATATGACAAATTCGTAGGCCCCGTATATCACTTTTCCGTGTAAACTCCTGAAAATATATTTTCCCAATGAAGTATCAACTTGTAAAATAAAAGATGTACTTTAAGAAATTAAATCATTGTGAAAATTTATTTGTTATTGACCTTAAATATTTAATTTTCTCAAAATTTGTTTTAATAGTTAGGGCTTTTTATAAAAATGAATGAAACCTTAATATTCTCAATGCACACAAATAAATAAATAAAATATAATAAACAGTTATTTCCAATCAAAAACTTCGCTCTAAACCATAAAAATTTTGTATTATGGTAATTTGAGTGATTATAATTAGTTTTCTATTGTAATTTTTAAATATCTTAAAAAAAGTGACAATTCAATAAATTGGTGCGGCTGTTGGTGTCACACTTTAGCGGTTGCGGGGAGGCTTACAAGATCTCGAAGATTCTTAAAGGAACCAGATCATTTCATTGTTGTATAACGCAACAAGAAACTATGTTAAATGTCACAATACATCATCGGCAGCAGAAAGTGAATTTCACCCAGTTGCAAGAGATGTATTGTTGACACTTCAAAATAAAGACGAAGTTACGTGCTTTTACGAAGGCCAGAAATGAGTTGCGGAAATAAACAACGATGATGATCTTAACTATGAGTGATTAGTTTTTTAGTATTGTGCATACGTAAAATAGGCATTTGTAAATAACTCTTGAAAACATTAGCCAGGATATATTATTTCCTTGGACTGCGACATGGACTGTTTGGAGTCAATATATTTCAATATTGTTTCATGTAAGTTTAAGCATGCTGTTTTTTGTCAGATTCAATATATACTTGTATAACTTTGTTGTATTTGTTTAGAGTTAATGAATTATATTGATGTATATAGCACGTCCGTCCGACACAATCGTATGTCTCCAGCAACTGGAGAACGCAGGGCAGCTAGTAGAGATGCGCTAAATAGTTATTTTCCGGTAACATGTTACTCCGTAACAGTTACAAGGAAATAACAGGTTCCAGTAACAGGTTATTTTAGTAACATGTTATTTTAATAAACATAGATTTCAGCACATGGTGATATATATAACCTCCTTAACTGCGCCCATTATAATCGCCCTCGTGTGCCGCACGTACCTAGATAATTATCTTTATTTTTATAAGGAATATACTCTGAACGTTGTTAAATCATCACAATATAATGTCATGTAATCACGATAAGGAGGGAAAAATACACTAAAAAGGATAAAAATAATTATTCATACAAAATAAAAAAAGACGTTTGAAGCTACTAACTAATTAACAGTAAAAGTAAATAAATCATGTAAAACTTCATTAATTTATAATTGAAGGTAATGCCAGACAATTGATTAATTGAAAGAAAATATGGGAAGAAAGTATGACTAACTTATGCTATTTTATTAATAAAAGTTTAGGTATATTCTTGGAATATTTAATTCTATTCCTTGAGGACTGCATAATATTGATCACATAGGAAATGCATTGAAATGGTATTTACTTAAATTAAACCAATATTATATTACTTTTAACATAAATATTTTCCTTAAAACTTTTAAATACAACCCTCTCTAACTTTTTATAACCTGTTAAATTAAATTCGCCAAGGTCCAGTGTCGAGCAGACAGACAGCTTATAGAGCGCAGTGCGCTCTGACGGGCCAGTGTGGAACTAAATATAACAGGTTGAGCGGAACCTGTTAAATTTAACAGGTTACATTTAACGGAACGGCTTAGCGGGACTTATTACTGGGTAACAGAATACGGCGTAACAGCGTTATATTGATGTGTTGCGTGTCTGCAAGGCGTGTTTTACTCTCTTCTGTGTAGAATGATGATATATTTTATATCATTCCAAAAAATAAATTAGATAATTCAATAAAAATTTTCAATAATTTTCAACAAAATTTAAATTTTACCAATTAAATAGAACATAAGCACCCTATTCATTTTAAAGATGTTAAGATGAAATTATTACCAATTAGTATAAAAAATTAACATGCTGGAAGAGTTCGTAATTCCAGGTCTAATATCCCAATTTTCAAAGAAAGGCTATCAAGTTGTCACATCATATTGAAAATTTTAATAAAGTTATTAATATTCTTTTTATAAATTCTTACCCCATTAATTTCGTCAATGCACATGTCAAATTTTGAACGAATAAAATGAGATTCTCTTTCAACAATTTAAAAGTTAAAAAATATTTTTAAAAAATAAATAATAATTCAATTTTTATCAATAATATATTGTTATAACAGCCTCAAACTTTAAGTGTCAGTGACGTATCAATAATTATTTTTATCCATCTTAGGTTATTTTTTCTTTTCCCGGTTTACCGTCAAGGTATGATTTTATTCCCTTTCGCTAAAGTTCTTCTTGTAAAATGTAGGTTGAAATGAAAGAAAATTCTCTGCTAAGTAACGTAAACGGAAAAATAGTTAACAAATTATATTAAGTTGCTGAAATGGACAGCCAGAAAAACATGCAAACAATTAAATAGTCTTCAATTTAAAAAATAATAATTCCGGTAAAACCAACTCTATTGATTTATACAATTACGAATACGTAATATCGCAAACTTTATTAATATAAAGTTTATTATATAAATTGTTGATATCGTTTTTTACAAAATATATTATTAATAAAAATTGAATTATTATTTATTTTTTAAAATATTTTTTAACTTTTAAATTGTTGATATCCGAATTCCATAATATTACATCTTTTTTATCATTATTTGGTTATCTACGGTGTCGAAAGCCTTAGAGAGATCAGCAAAAAAGCCAGCTACCTTCAATGAATTCTGGATATTTTGAATGGAGTCGTACATTGCGCTATCTGTGGACCTTCCTTTATGAAAATCATGCTGCGCTGTTGATAAAATCTTATATTTATTCAGGAAATCAAGTATTCTAATATGAATTATTTTTTCAAATATTTTAGAGAAGGAGAGAAATGGGTCTGTAATTAGATATATGAGATGGCGATCCTTTCTTAAACAGGGAATTACTTTGGCAATTTTCAACGCAGACAGTTCTCTCAATGCCTCGTCTCTCAAAACGTGACCTATTTATTTATGCCTTCTCTTGTTTAAAGTCCTCCATATTATTCTCTTTTGCTCTACTCCGCTATATTATATCTTTACTCTGATAAAATAAAATAAAAATTATTTTATAAAAAGTGGTTCATGCTAAAGTGCACCAACTTTCTCACACAATGTTCTTTCACGTTCTCCTTTTAACAAACATGGTTGCGTTCTAAATGTATCCGCCTCTTCTAGTATCACGTGATACTAATTAACGTGAACCGTGACGTCATCGGCTTTGGAGTTGTGCTTCTTGTTCTCCTTGGTTATCTGCAATCGGGTGAAAATATATTGTAAGAATTTTTTGGATTAATATATTTCGTCAGAAATGAAAATTCGGGTGGAGAAGTTGGCACAAACAGTGCTGCAAGTGCTAAACATCAAACAACCGGCAAGCATATAGAAAGAAAGAAAATAAGACTGGCCTGATGCAAACCTCCATGTTAACTTTTCACTTACTTATTGATAGCATAACCCACATAATCCAAATATGCTAAACGTATTCCAACCTTGGCCTCCCTCTCCTGTTCTTACATCACCCATTTCCCTCTAATGCTAATTGTACAAGAGCGTCTCTTCAAAGTCTCCCACTACTCTGTTTAGAACTTCCTCGTTGGTTAATGTATCCACCCATCTGATTTTCAGCATTCGCCCTACAGCACCACATTTCAAAGGCTTCTATTCCTTTCCTTTCCCCAACTCCTATCGTCCACGTTTCGCACCTATATAACGCCACACTCCATATGAACATTTTTAACAACGATTTCCTAATATTCAAGCTTATATTACCCGTGAGTAAATTCCTCTTTTTCGCGAAAGTCTTCCTAGCCTGTGCTATCCTACCACCCCTAAAATAAACTTTAATTAAATAAGTTAAGGGAGTCCGGTCAATTTTCAAATTGTTACATTTTGGTTCCTACTTTTCGAAAACCGTTATGCACACTGCACTGAAAATTAAACATATTATTTTGAACCTAATAGCATGTGTGAGTAATCACAAGAAACTGGGTATTATGATTCATATTATTAATTTAATTGCCAATATGTGAATTTTATGGAAAAACTTATGAGTTTTCCATACGTATCTAATAATAAAATCGCATCTCTGGTATATTGGCACTACCGAAAGTTGTTGACATAAGTTGAATGTTACTTTCTGTATCGTTACGCGACTTTTCAACTTTCGCTTACTTTATGCAATGTACTCAACGTTTGTGGGTTTTGTAGCTTTAAGGCTTCTAATCAAATTTAAAATGTTAAACAATGTATATGAATATTTCACAATTCAATTGTATATTTGACACAGAACGCTCTTGAAGACCAGCGTGGGCGGAGTTGGAGGAAAGGCAAAGTCCTTGCTCCTTGCCCGTGGAAAGGAGCCTCTAAATCTTCCCGACTTATTTACCTGTAACTTCGTCAAACTTTGATATTGAAAACTAATCAAATATCAAATTAAACACACAACCATGTTCATCGAAAAATCTCACAATAAATGTATTAAATGATAAGGATTAAGAAATATTACCTATAGTTTCTATCAGACCTTCGATACTTTCCATAGATGGGAAATTGTACTTTGGAATCAGCCCCGTAGATACTTGAAATGTGGGAAAAAACTTAAGCATTTAAGAAAACGTTTATCATCCTTTCCCTCTCCTTTCGTATTTTGCAAAAATTAATAACATGAGATAAGTAGAATTTAGCATTGACGCTTTGCCGCCATCTTTCTATATAATTACCGTGTATTTTCAAACATTCAGTGCCTGAATATTCATTTGATCTTTTATAAAAAAATGTAACAGCTTCTACGTTTCTGATAGGAGTTTCTCCCGCCAATATTTTCCTCTGGGTTTTAAGATAAACCATCCAAATTTTACTCTAATGTATCCATACGATTGAATTTGTATAAAAATGTTTAAAGAATACGTAGTTTTAATTAGATATATTACAATCTGATTATTTATACCCACATTGTATTATCAATCCTTGCATTAGATATAATTTGCACATTGATGGTACAAATTGTTTATAACAAACATAAAATATCGCAAAAAACATTTCCTCTTCGCGCCTTAGGTTAAAATTTAACAATATTATGTTTTTTAATATTAATAATAACCATGGTCTCAATTACTGCAAGGTTTTAGATATTAATCATCATCGTTCCAGCTGACAAGCCCAAATCAATACTAAGGCACGCGCAGTAACTATAAATCACATTGGATCCTCAACGGACGAAAGTTTTTATTTTTATTGGGGGTGGGGGGGAGTTAACAGGCTACCTCTCCTTTAATTGCATAGGAAGGAAAATAGAAATGGGGATGTGGAAGGCAGAGAAAGGCAGCCATTTAGTTTTAACGGGCTACATGTACAGGTAGGTACTATTATCACGCCCTTCCCTATGAATGGGAGACAAGTTTGCTGTGGGGTCGCAGCATTCCCTTCTGCTTGTCTTCGCCAGTTTTATGTCGACCGATCCAATGGTATCTTACTCACCTTGCATCCAAATCTTCTATATTCACTCCTCAACAGAAACGCTCCACGAAAAGACTCCTTTACCTCTCCCTAATCCGTCCCATATGCATGCTCCATTTGGGGATCTACTGCCAACTCCAATTCAAATAAAATCCAAACAAAACAAAACAGAATCTTTAGAATCATTTCCAACTCCCCTTGTACCTTCGAAACTCTGTAATTCACAATGACATAAAAAATCTACTCATCTCCACATGTATCTTATTCTCAGTCAAAAGCTTTATCAATCACTACGGTGACAACATAGCAATCCTATTCACCTCCTCCTCCACACAACCACAGACTTAAAAGAAAATTGCCTATAATCTACATCCTTCCACTCTCCCACTCCGGCATCTCATTCTCCATTCTTAAACCAACTATTCCTTTACTTATCTTCATCTGATCCCCCTCCTACCCTAAAATCTAATAACACTCACCGTAAAACACTAGCCAATCAAATATTATAAACTGAAATAACTTATTACGTCCTCAGCTCTGTCGTTTCTTTCGCTTTTAAATTGATAGTCATTGGATTTTCAATTTCTACAAGCATTCATCTCAATTATTTATTCTGCGTATAAATATGTATATAACATGTGCTATGTTCGGATAAAAGTTTGCAATAATAAAAAAACGAGAATTAAGTGTGTGTTGCTCGTCTGTCTGTCTGTCCCTGTTGCTATTAAATGTTCACTGCACGTGTAACATCAACGGGAACCGCAGGATGATTACAATACAGGTAAAACAAAAGACATTTTAAATTCCTGCACAATACGAATGAATTTTTTAACCTAAATTTTGAGGTAACAATAATATTTTACATTCAATACAGTAGTGTTTGTCATGAATTCTGGTAGAACATTTATTTTCTTTCTTTAAGATATTAATATTGTAAAATATCGTATGCCACTCAATTCTTAGTTTTTAATTTTTTTTCTTTAATTTTTCAATGGTAATTATAAATCTTCAATATCAAATCCCGTATTCATTTTCTCCATCAGTTTATTCCAGTTTAGATTTTCAATTAGTCTTTGTCGTTTCTATTATTGCAATTATCACTATAGAACAATTTACAAGGTTTTATGGGGCTTCTAACCGCGTGAAAACACAGTAATTCCACTGTCACAAGAAGATGGTAGCAATGACAGCTGCCGAAACGTCATGGATTTACTGTGTTTTCACCCGGTTAGAAACCCGACAAAACCTTGTAAATTACTTACACCTGGGAAGCCTTCATTCGATTACTATAGAACAAAGCTGAAAATCCGATGGGTAGATAGCGTAAGACAATGTGGAGGACTTTGAAGGGATAGACCAAAAGGCAAGTTTTAGGACAAGATGGTCTTGTAAAATCAGCATTACAGGGAAGTGAACAGAAGAGGGAGGCCAAGGATACAATAAGCTAAGCCGATTAGGGATGTGGTAGTCTTGTATTAATGAAAAAGCTTGAACAGGATAGTTTTGAATGGAGGAATCCTACAAGAAAAACCTTATTCTATAAGAGGCAGAATCAGAGCAAGTATTGGAGCTTCTTGAGATGTGATCCACGAGCTATGACCCTGGCTCATCGCCGCAGACCCTCCTGCTAATAATGTGTAAAATGAGCAGCTCATCACGAATAAAAGGAAAGGAATTTCAATATTTTCTTGCTCAGGTAAGCGTCATTCCACAAACCTGAATATAGTTAACAATTACGTTCAGGTTATATTTGGGATCTATAACGCGACTTACTAAGACTCGCTTAGTTGGTTCAACGTAGCAAGAATATTAAAAGTATAGCCCCAAACGCCACGATTATTTTACAATTCAAATGATTCATATTAGTAATTTTTATAATAAGTTTTAACTGGTAATTTATGAACTCGGAACAGGATTGAGAGAACTACTTGAGAAGGAGTTGAAGTCCCAAGCTGACTCTTTCTTCTCTACTTGGAAGAAAGTCGTCTCTGCAAGATCGTCCGCGTAAAATAAATTTACCTTGCCCTTTTATATATCAAACTTAAACATTTAAAGAAATTGCCTGAGAAAGTCCCAAATATGGTGACTAAACGTCTGCTCAATTAAACTGAAACTTGTCCTTTAATTGTCATTATACTTTTTCGCTTTAAAAATATATGTTGCTTCACTGTCAAATCAAGATGAAATTATTTCACCTCCAGTTTACAATCAACTATAAGTTTCTTAAATATTAATTACAATTTTGAAACAGGGGTAGCGGGCATAAATTCTCTGTCCTGGCCCATCACTTTGGAGGCAGAGTCTGGGTGGTGCTAAACACCCCTAATTTTGACACTAACACATCAAATTATCTAGATAACCGTGCTTCACGGTGTCAGTCCACCATTCACACTCAATAATACTGGCAGTTTCTGCCTATACTGTCAGATTGGTCGCGTAAGGGTCCCTTTATGGTGGTTATCATAATATTCAACTCTGATAAAGGTGTGAAAGTGTGTTGAAAAAGAGATTACTGTCCAATTAAATGCTGTGAAAAGATAATGTGGCATCGCCGGGCACCCAGATAGTTACTATTAAATGCAAATCTGCCTGATGTATTAAATGATTTTAAGTTACATCATTAGTCGCCATTGCAGTGGAACTCGAGGAATGGTTGTTGTGGTCACTGCTCGAGAAGGTTGGAAATGGCCAACTACGTTTTATTCATAGTGGAAGTCAGCGCCTTCTTGCTCTGCCACCAGTAAACACCGCCAAGGAGATTACAGCGTCCTCAGGGAGTCTACGAACTCTTTGCTTCTATTCTTGTATTGTGACGTCGAGATCGCATATTATTATCATCTTTGCATCTGTGTGCTGCAGCGGCGGACATCTGCAACTGGTAAATACCATCACGAATTTACTTTCTCATATTGTGTCTAATCGCCTTACTTGATCATTTATTTGCAAATACTCTTATCACACTTCTCTCGTGGTTTGTTCAATTACGTGCTGCTAAGGACGTTTGTAAAAATAACAGTTGACTTAATTTTTTATGATATTTTTTTCTTCAATACGAGATAAATGAAATAATCGTTTCTGTAATGGTTCAATAGTTTGATGTGACTGAAAATAGATTTAGCATTCATTTCCCGCAATTATTGCGAAACTATGAATGATGTAACATACAAGTTGTAAGCACTTAATTACGATCAGTGTCAGAATTACGAACCAGATAGAGTTTAGAAGCAGTGATGACGTCACACGCCCCATTGTAGAAGTAGCCATATATATATATATAGGCATTACCTAGTCTTTTCGGAACTGGTGGAGTTGTTTCCCCCACTAACTGGTGATTGGTGCACAACTAGTGACGTCACAGTCTTAACGGGTATACAATAAAGGGGAAATCCTGATGTATAGGTTTGGGGGATCATATTACTCTTTATCTATCAGTTTTTAGACTTTATCATTAAAACGTGTGAAATTAAGGAATAGTTATTCCTCAATGATTTGAAATGATTTTAGGATCACATCAATGAAAAAATTGGAGATTAGTAACACTTTCCCTTTATTTCACAGAGCTTTGTAATGAATTTAGGAACTGGTGGTGTGTAATCCCCCTAACTCGTGACGTGTACGCTACGTCACGACCTTGATTGATGCCTAACTAATGACGTCACAGTTGGATAGCGCTCACACACACATGTATTCAATTTAAGATGTACTCGTACAGAAAAACGGCGAAGGAATGAATTTTCCTTACATGTTGAGAGGAATTGTATACTCCGATCGGAAATGTCGTCTAAATAGTGAACCACCGATTCTCGTTCAGTCAGTTATAGTCTTCAATTCGTATACAATGGCTCTCGTGAAATCATTTCGTAAGACATTTTCATAATTTGAGATACAGCTAAATGTGGTCCAGTGAACCAAGAACCATACCGAATAGATACACTTCTCTCTCCACCACAACAAACAATCATTCACATCATTATTATTGTAAAGAATTGCTACAAGTCAGCAGGGCGCTGGTAAATTTGTCTGACAGGAAAATCACGAAAAACTCCCACGAAATCTTCATAAGAGCGCGCGTGTTCCTTCACTACACTCAACCATATCAAACAATCAACTGTGATTACTTTGTTATGTAATTACAATATTACAAAAGTGTGAAAGTTAAATTACAGATAAAAAATTACTAACGTATCCTATTTTCAAATAAAAGTCTAATGTATAAATGAACCTTTTTGTGAACAATTTTAGAAATTATCAAGAAAAGTACTTAAAGTTTTAAATGCTTCCACGATAAAGTAGTTACATTCATTACAAACCTCTATAATTTGAAGGAAAATAGTTTACTAAAATTCAATTTTTTCAAATAAACGGAAAAAAGTCTATTGGTAAAACTAAATGAAATGAAAGAAAATCTTTTACTAAAATTCAATTTTTTCTAATGTATAAATAACTAAGCGAAAAATATTACTTAATTACAAACGTTCCAATGATAGTCTTTAAACATTAAAAAGCTGAATAAATTGAAGGTAAATCTTGTAGTAAATTCAAATTTTTCCAATCAATAAATTCTTAGTCATTTTAAATCCATATAAAAATGAAGAGAAAACTGTTGTTAATTTTAATGATAAAATCTATAAATTGATGCCACAGGGGAATACTAATCCCCAAACGCATACGTCACGACCAGGCCCCTCCACGTCACAAACAAGCCACGCCCATTACTAATCGTAACGTAGCATATATTGATAGCGATATTTGTGCCGCGAATATTTTATCGTAATATCTAATTATTTAAATAATTTTACATTTAAATATTTATTACTTGGTAAAACATTGAATCTCTGTAGCTTTCAAATCAATTTAAAGACTATACCTTATAAATATTCTAAATATAGTAAAAGATTTTCCTGCAATCTATGCAGCTTTTAAATTATCATTTCAAATTTAGTAAACGATTTTCAAATACAGTTTTGACACTTATCTTTATGATTGGCTTAAATATTTCAAAAGGGATCTTATAATGTAATATGAAAACAAATTAATGTTTTTCGATTGATTGTAACTGTGTTCCATAATTGTTGATTTTCACAATTTTGTTCCCCTTTTTGAGGAATTTTCGGATCACGATGATAACTAGAAGAACGAGGGCCAGGCAGGCTTTGTGCCTGGAGTCATATCAAAACTCGTATTCATTTACCAACAACATATGTAGCTTATGAGAAATGATCATCCAATTAAAATTAATCAGAGAAGACAAGGAACGGGTGAATACTCCTTAGTAAATAGGACCGTAAAAGACTGGAATGATTTGCCACTTCCTAGTCTACTAGCGACTTTTACGAAGAGAGTAAAACTATTTAGAAACAGAATTAGGGAAATGGTTTAACTTAATTTAGTCAGGCTTAGAATTAGTGTTTAAGTATTTGTACTTTTTTCCTTTATTGGAATATTAAATGTATGTTGCCACCACCAGGGCTCAGCCCATTGTAACTTAATGAATCTATCTATAATTATGGCACAAGTAGGACTGTAAATGTCATATTTAAATATTAGACAGAATTTTTATTCTACACGTATGGCTATTTTGATGCGGAAATGAGGTAAGCACGTGAGTTATGACGTCATCTAAGACAAGTGCATCTGCACAATAGCAAGTAAATTTCATCACCTTACTTTGTAATGCGTACGTGTGCATTGCACACATGTATTAAGACTATGACGTAACTATTTATGCACTAATCACGTGTCAGGATGGTTGTGACGTAACCACGTGGGGGTTGCAACTCCACCAGTTCCACTGCTTCAGCGGCTGATCTTAATTTGATTATTCTACCCGAATAGACCCGTACTCTTTTTTTGATTTAGACCGTAAGCTACTTTAACGGAGAGAACTGTGTTCCTTAATTATTTCTTAACTTCATAAATATGTCATTTATGTTTAAATTTAGCACATAAATTCTTAACGAGTTTTTGGGTTTCAGATTTCACTGTAAGTCGTTAACCTATAATTTGTGTAAACCGTTTTACAGTACTTGGCCCGTCTATAATTGTTAATATAATTTATTTCCTTTCTTAACATTCCATTTATGTATTCACCGTATTGTAACTGAAGAGTGAACATTATTTTTGGGTTAATTGAATTCTGTTCCGTAAGAAAATGCAACTGTTGATCATTCTTGGTTATCACTAAAAGATGTTGGTTCAATTTTTGAATGTCCTAATGCTTTCATCAAAATATATTTCTGTGTCACGTGTGAAATATTAATCATCAGTAATTTATTTATTTGTTTGTAGCACAGCTTATTTAAGGATTTTAAAATTTAATAGCATTTATAATGAAAAGGTCGTTTAGGAGTAATAGAAACGTTTTCCACTATCTGCAGTTTTAATTTATTCAGTTATAAATCTTTCGACATTGCCATAATTATTCTGCAGAATTCAAAAGGTTTGTAGACAGTCAAATGCAGCTTAAGAAAAGTGTTTTTAGCTTCCGTAAAGTAATAATTTCTTATTTAATGTGTTATGTCCTACACGGCTTCCTATCTGTCACCTTTGATGTGAGTCACGTGACCGGCCGCCATGTTGCTTGACGCTGCAGCGCTCAAGGTGGGGAAGAAATTACCACATGCAAAAGTTGGTATTTCAAAATTGTTTATTTAAAACATAAATCGGTAGATAGCGGCTTACCTTAATGTAAAGGTTTTTACGATTTTTACGTCTTATGTTATAGTATAGAAATATTGTACGAAAAAGTCACATGAAATACTGCACTAAACCGGACTATGGAAATAATTGTTGAAATTTTTCATCTTAATGTTCTTAATTGTTTACTTATTATTTTTAATATACATTACCCATATTTTGAATATTATTTACTGAATGTATATTTATTATTTTCCATGTTACGATTTCGACTTGCCCAAAGTCTTGAGCGGAAATATAAAGGAAGAGGTTGGTAGCATTGACGCTTACGTCAGAGTAAACAGTTACGTCACAGCACAAGTAATGTCAAAACTTTGTAAATAAAAAATTTGTAACGTGAAAATTTATTACAAGGGTTTCCTACATGAACCGATGACGTCACGTCCTGTGAATTGACACTTCTCGTATGTATTAGTTTAGAAGCTATAATTTAGCACTTAATTTTCATTCACAATTATAAACTTATTTAATCAATATATGCATACATATATATATTTAAAAGATAGTAATGCGCACAATTAGTGCAAAGTTTTATCATTGAGTTTCCCTATTTTTGGCATGTTAGTTGTTTTCACATAGGGTCGCATATACAGTTGTCGTCTGTTTCGTGGTTTCTGCATATCCATGGACCGCCACGATGTCACGAAGTGACGAAGATCCTGGTTTGTTCCAGTCCAAGACCGCTTCCGTCGTGTAGAACTCTTGTTCTCTCCTCTATTGCCATCTTCCCAGTTTGGGGTGTAAGGATTCTTAGCTCTTCTATTAAGAACTGTTCCTGGGCGAGTACGTGTGCCAATCTGGAAAGAGGGTGTATTTGGACACTACCTAGTGTCGCCTTCACGAATCGGGGCCTTTACGTTCTCTATGTATGAAAGGTCTTTGGTGCGTAAGTTTGATCCAGATCAGTTCTAGGCCATATGTGAGTATGGGAACCATTTTGGCTGTTGAAAAAATATGCACTCGACTGCGTCTTGAGAGAAAATCTTTGTTAGTTCCTTAATTTCATGAATGGCATGTTCGTGGCTGCTGTTGCCCTTTGCTTGATGTGAATTCTGAAATGAATTTGTTGTCGTTTGAATGATCATGTCCGAGATATTTTTACCTGGTTTACAATTTGTAAGCGGTTCTTGTTTCTGAATATAATGTGTTCTGTTTTCTCTATGTTTATCTGAAGCTCGTTTTCGTCCGCCCATTTTTTTTTCTAATGCTGACGTTGCTTTTTTGTAGGTCTTTTCTGTTGTGGGATCCCATTACCATGTCGTCGGCGTAGATGTACAGCTTAATATCTGGTGCTGTACGACGTCATGGGTGGCTTAGGGGATCTCCTTGTTCGTCTGTGTGATGACTGCTGATGTGTTTATGTTGCTTTGTTTCTCCTTAGTATGTCATTGATCAGGTGGGTGAGATCCTTATTAATCGTTGTTATAGACTCCAATTTTGATGTGATGATGCTCCTGTTCAGTTTGTCGGACGCTATTGAGAAGTCTATGAAGACGGCGTGGAATAATGTCTGAGAGTGTCCTCTATGTCCTCCAGCAAGTTTCTGATTGCTTGAATTGTGTTCCTCCCCTTTCTGAATCCGAACTGTTCCTCGGGGATCTTTTGTGTGATCAGACGTGATAGAATCTTTAGGTAATTATTCTCTAGAGCTATCCCTCGGTAGCAGTTTGGGTCAAGTGGGTCTCTTTTTCCTTTATATAGTACCTTTATTGTTGAGGTTATCCATACTGTTGGCATGCTAGTAGATTTGTTAGAGGCTGGAAGGAGTATCTCGACGGATGTTTTGATGTGTTTGTTGAATAAGCCGTCCGGTCCACATGCTTTCCTGTTTTTAAGCTTTGCTATGACTGGCTATCTCGTCTGCGGTGAATTTGAGGTGTACGTTTGGCCTGATGGGGCTCTTTGGGTTCTTTTCTGGATTAGGAGCTCCGTGAAACGTTCCTCCCATGTGTCCATGCCTATTTTTTTAGTTATTTGTGTTTTCCTTGGTTTCAGTGCTCTGTATGGGTTTCCTGACTGCTTCTGCTTGGATGTATTTGCTTTTAGTGTTTCTGAGGAGGTTTTTGTACTGTTTCCTGAGTGTACCGTAATTGGCTAGGTCTTCGCTGGCGTTGCTGATCCTCGCTTTGTCTAGGGCCTCTAAGGGAGTTGTGTTTTGGTACTGGGAGGATTGCGCCCTTGATAATGTCCTCCATGATCGTGTTGGCAGTGTTTATGTCGTCTTGCTTTATCTTCTCTTGGAGTTCTGTTATTTTTGTTTGCTGTTGTGAGAGGATGTGTGTGTGTCTAGCTTTCTTGATCTTTGCGTGATTGCGCCAGGTTCTTTTGCATAGTGGGTGCTTTGGCTCATGTGGAAGCTTGTATGTGCTTTTTCAGGAGAGCTTCGTTTGAGGTATTGCATACTTTGTGGTTTATCAGTGACACGTCTGTACCCTTGTAGAATATTAGATCTATTGTGCTGCTGCCGTTATGCGCGAAATATGTTTTATCGTTTTTGTTGTTTCGTAGTGTGAATCCTTCCTCTACCATCAGTAGTTTACTCCTGTGGTCCTCTATATTCATGTCTCCTCCTATAATAGTGTTGTATCCAGGGGATGTCTTTGCGAGAGCTGTCATGATTGCGGATATTATTTCTTCTATATATATGTAAAATAGTTGAAGGAAAGTACAGAAATTTTGTGTAAATTGTTGCAAAAGATAGAGAAAAGTAAATATTAAATAGTGTTGATGAAAGTCTTTTAGCTGTTAATCTGTAATTTTTATTAGATTGATTGGTGCACGGGTAAGAGAGTAATTCTGAGACTGTTATTATCACTTGTTTGAAGGTATCCAAGACGACGAAAACGTTTCAACGGGGAAGATGTCCATTTCTATGAGAATTGATTAAGAATTCTTTTAAGAAGTTCTGAATGAAGGAATGAAGCACAATGTGGCGATAATTTGAGGAAAGTAAAATGATATAGTCTGAGTTGATGAAATCACATGACATAGTATTTTTTTTTAAATATTGCCTATGGAAAGGGATAGTAATTATTACCCGGAAGTGACGAGAGAGATGACGTAACATGTCATCAAAATGTAACTGCAAATTTGTTGTAGTGTCCATTTCATGTTGTAGTAGAAATGTTGTAAGATATTATTGCTATTAAGGCTAGTTATTTTGAAGACTTTTAGTTGTTTGCATGTGTGATAGTTCTGTCCCTGTCCACAGGCGCCGTGGATCTGAGCAGTGGTGGGACATTGAGGACTTAGAAGAAAGGTAAAATTATATTTGCTTTCAGTGCTCTATATTCATAAATAGTAAGAAATGGTATGCGTGTACATGATAGCTCCAGTGTTTCATTTAAAAGAAATGCTAAATTAAGGGATCCCTATAGAAAAGCCTTGAATATTGCCCAACTTCCCTTTACTTTCAATTAGAAACCATAATTAATAGCGGATAATCTCCGTTAATATTTCAATTTCTGTAGTTTAAATAAAAATCCATTATTCTTACATATCTTAGACATTCAGCACAAGTCACTAATAAACTGCCTAAATAATATTATAATGGTGATAATAAAGGAAGAGAATCAAATATGTTTTAATATTACAATCAATAACGTTTAATAAATTAAGTGTAAGCAACCTGAGCCCCAAACCATACAAAAGGGGAAGAGAAAATTTTTCGCCAAACAAAAACATAAAACACATAAATTAGGAACTAACAACTAATAACCATCAAGAAAAAAAATAATCCACCTAATGTAGTAAAAAATAGCAAAAATGTAAATCCACAGTAACTAAAATCATGGAATCCATTAATAGTATAATTCCGGATCACGGTATAAAAAATTAACGAATTGAGTTAAAACAAGGAATATAATGTGAATCAGAAACTTTATCCTCTCGGATAATCCAACTCTTAAATCAAATCTCTAGAATATATTATAGTTTTCAGTCCTTAGACTACCACATCATCCCTTACTACTCAGCCTATTCCATCCTTGGCCTCCCTCTAATGCCAAAACAAGAAGACACCTATTAATCTATCTATTTAAAATACTCGATATTCTTCTCTTATTGTGCTTATAACTTCCACACAGCTCTTTAACTTCTTCGATACCTTGGACGAGATATCTAGCGACCTGATACTGGCCGATTATCGTTTTTGACGAGATATCTCGCTTCCTAATCTCACACTTTTACAATATTCACGAATATATTTAATATTCGTATGGCTATTAGAAATAAATACAATTTAATGCAGTTTTTTTATTTTTCACATGGTATAGCGACATTATATTTTTGACTAAAATTCTTCCGTTTTCCGTTTGTTTTGCACACGACGCATCGTTTTATTGGGGGAGTTTTTCTTGTATTTTTACAGGGAAGCATCGAGGCTTAAATCTAAGTGGATGTCTTTTACTACATGTTATTACTCGTTTATTATGTGGCGTGCAATTTTCTTCTAATAAACCACGAATGTCTACTTTTATTTATAAATAACTTTTATTTTCTTCGTGGAGGCATTTCCATACTACGAGGGAAATATAGATTGCTATATCTAAGTACATTTTGTACCACATGAGGCTTAAAAAACAGCATCATTGGAGGATTTGATCCATTCATCCATGTACTGATTATAATCTATAACGGTATTGGTCTTTTATGCATCTTCCTGTAGTCTTATCAACTTTGTTGATTCTTAAAAATGGGGAGTGTGTACAGTGGTCAAAGTTGATTCTAATCTCTTATCTTTCCACACACACAAAGACATTCTCTTATTGTACCGTACTGATAATTCTCCTTTTTAATCTTTTTGAATTTTTGACTTGTTCGTCGCAAGGCATTAGTTTTCTTTTCAGTCAAACAGCACCACACACATTTGAACCGTTTTTGCGTAGTTTTTCATATAAAGCAGGAGATGAGTACCACTCGCCCAAAAACATAGTTCTTCCTTCATGTAATATATTTTTCGATAAATCCATTACAACTGAACCTTTTATTCCAATCCAGTCATCATTCCATTCCTACAACATACCATAAGTGACATAAGAACGCAAAATATTTCGTCTAGAATATTGACTCGAGATACTTGTGAGAAGCGTTAATTGGCCATTATCAGGACGCGAAGAGGTTAAAAAGGTTTCTATTCTTTTCCTTTCTGCAACTCTATACTAGAGTTTCCTAATATTCAATTTGAAAAAGCATTTTCTTGCCTGTATTATCCTACTCTAGATTTAAGTTGACAAAGTAACATAACTTCTTAATTTCCTTCAAAACATAACACGCTTTGTTAGTCTAATAAATCCCATACTGTACTCCATTACATATCGTCTATAATATACCGCTGAAAAACAACAAAATCTCAAATTAAAGACGTTAAAAAGAAAAGTGATCAAACCCATGAGAATAAAACACAATATCATGATGGTTTATTAATAAAGAAATGCAACAACCACCACATAATAAAGCAATGCCAAAGCTTAATCTTAGCAGCAAATATAAATACGAAATGTGTTTAATCAGACGAACTAAAGCAATCAAAATAATAAATATAATCTCAAATACCAAACTTATCATCCATGAAATAGACGTAAGAATTAAATCCTCCTAAACAGTAAACTACAAAAATTTGATATTACAGAAATGAAAAAACTTGTGTTAATAAATAAATAAGAATTACTCTTAACCACTACTAATCAAATTATAATTTTATTAGGTCTAGCAATTAAATACATCCTTTTCAGAAATAATAATAATGAGTAATAAGAATAAACTTTGAGAAAACATAATATAAAATCTTATTTCTAAACTGTTATATAAATATATGAAGGATTTAAAGAATAAAACCATTAATATAACATATATATATATATATATATATATAGATTTTTCTTCTGATTGTAGAAGACGGGATATGAAAAAATTGGCATTTGTAGATATAGAAAGAACCTTTCATAATGTGAACTAGAACACAATGTTAAGGATTTTGAAGAATACACGAATAAAATAAATCGAGAAAGTCCATGGAAGACAAGAAGGAGTAATTAGAGTAGAAGATGAAGAAAAGAAAGCCGTAATCTAGAAAGGAGTAAAAGTAGTATTAGGGGAATCAGAAGAAGATTTGGAAACAATAATAAATGGCATGAACAGAGTCCTGCAGGAAGAATTCAATATAAGTATTAATAGAGGAAAAATCATGCTAATGGAGTGCAGTTTGGAAACAGTGGAATAACGAAGGCTGTTAGATTGGGAAGGGATATTTTAAAGGAGGTTAAGGAATTCTGCTTCTTGGGAATCGTAATAACTAGAATAGAATAGTACAGGCATTGAAGAGGAATTTACTTACGGGTAATTAAGTGTGAATATTAGTAAATTGTTGATAAAAATATTAGTGTGGAACGTGTCGTTTTATGGGTGCGAAACGGGGACGGTAGGAGATTAAGGAAGAAATAAACATACAAGCCTTTGAAATGTGGTGCTATAGGAGAAGAAGATGGGTGGATAGAACCAGTAATGGGGAAGTTCTGAAAAGAATAGGGGAAGAGCGAACAATATGGAGGACGTTGACCTTAACGTCCGTCAAAATATCCCTACGCAATCTAACAGCCTTTGTTATTCCAGAATTTCCCAAACTGCACTGCATTACATTGGTTTTCCCTCTATTAATCCTTATATTGTATCTTTCTGCAGAAACACGTTCATTGCCATTTATTATGGTTTCAAAGTCTGCTTCTGATTCTCTTAATACTACAATATCTTTGGCAAAGCATGAGGTGATTTTTTTTTCTCTTTGCAGTATGATTCCTATTCCACATTCCGTTTAACCATTCTCCATCCCCTGTTCTATGTATAAATTAAACAGCAAGGGTGAGAGACTGCATCCTTAGCTTACTTCTTTCCTGATTACGGCTTTCTTTTCTTGATATACTATTCCAATTACTGCTTTCTGCCTTATGTATAAGCCTCTATTCTCGATATTATATTCCAGTGTTCTTCAAAATCCTTAATAGTGTGTTCCAGTTTACATAATGAAACGCTTTTAGTAAATGTAGAAATGCCATAAATGTAGTCGGTTTTTTCTTATCCTGTCTTCTAAAATTACTCGTAAAGTTTATATAGCTTCTCTTGTCCCTTTATTTCTTCTAAAACCGAATTGACCGACTCCTATTTTTTTCATTCTGCTATATACTATTTTAGTTAATATTTTGCGTGCATGGGATATTAAACTTGTCCTTTGCATTTTGTATCTATCAGCCTCAGTCTACTTCTGTATAATTTGTTTATATATATGTCATAAATGTAGTCGAAATAGTTTAGTATCCCATGCCAAAGTCATACTTTCTGTGAAATGTGCTGTACAAAGCTCGTACTGCGTAAGATTGACCCCGATTTTGAATCCAGTCCCATTTATAAATACATGGAATATTCCAGAAGCAAAACATTCTCATAAAGAAAAAATACTAAAAATTAAAGGCAAAGAATGTAAAGAAATAAAAATGGTTGCGTCGGGTGAGACTCGAACCCGAGTCTACGTTTCTGCAATATTTTTCGATGTTTATCTGTTTCAGGTACCATCAAGCAGAACTTTCAAATGCACATGTATATTTATATTTAAATTAATATTTGAAGTATACAGTATATTGTAATAAAGGTAAGAAGGGAGGACGGGGAGAGCTGCGACGATCCTGACATCTCATTCCATGGGCTGTAAATCCTCAAACTAAGAATGCAGGGACAAAACAAACTACACAACGTTACTTAGATGAAAACTATGCAGCGGGAAAACACAATTTAAAGCCGTTTAACCTCTGAGACGCCAATGGAATATCTGTTGACCTCGAGCTCTGCGGTTTCTCCATCTTATATTACAATTCTGTGCTCATGCAACACTTGTTGTCGCCTTACAAACCAACTTTCGCTGTATCCTGTTGTGGAATTGAGCTGCGAGACGTAAGTATTGTCCCGGACATGATAGGGTTAGTGATGACGCACGTCGTATAATGTCCAAAGTTATATTTTCAATTTCGAGTATTGAGATAGTGAAACGTGCAAAGTTTTGAAACTTAAAGACGATGGAATCACTTGCGTTGCATTTTCAATTTAAAACAAAAATATTTTAAAGTTGATTAACCTACCTTCAAATTCCTTCCAGGGGGGAATAGTATATTTAGTATCACGGGGCAAGGAAGTAAAACATTAGCTATATAAGCAACATGGCACAATATTAACGGCAGCTGAATTTTGGTCTTAATTAATTAATAAAAACAGGTGTTAAGGTCCAAAGAGGACCTACAGAACAAACATCACACTTAAAAGGACTTGAAGCTGTAACGGTGTTTACGTCAGGTGAGTGAATACGTCATGACCGACAAACACGGGTGAATAAAACACTCCAGCTAAAGAATTATATAATTAGTATTATAGTACGGTAAGTTAGGAATATTTCTGTGGACTTCAATACAATTTAATAACTTATATATTTGACAAGATTATATATTGGGTTAGTCGTGAATGACGTAGTGGATTCAACTACCACATGTTATGTTGAATTATAAATACTCATTACTGAAGCAGTGAGAGGAATAGGGGAAGGAATAACTATTAGAGGAAAGATGTTACACAATGCAGTGGAGGAAATTATTTTGTTTTCCGAGTAGTAAATTAAATTATATGTAAGTCCATATTTGAGATATTTTGCACAGGGTTGACTGCCATTGATTATTTTTGGAACCATTTGAGTTTCTTAACGTGTCTATTGGCTAAGGAATACCCGCGTGACTAGCCTTAGATGGACATGTGAAAAATATATAGTCACTTATCAGCTTAAATATAGTGGCAGTTATTAGAGACTAGGCTCTGAAATTTCTTTGCAATATAAACCGCAGTCATAGGTTACAAAGTATATATTTAAACGTATTATTCCTGAGCAGCATGGACCCACAATTTCGTTTCGTTTCTTCAAAAGAAAGTGAAGTAGATACTTGAAAATGCTTCGTAGTTCGCATGTCTGCAGTTTTCCAGGAAATATGCTTAGATGAATTTGGTAAGAAACGCCAAATATGAGCTTTTTCAGAGGTATAAATCGTTGGTAGAGACACCAGATTTCGTTTTCTAGTTGACATCATTAGAAAGATGACAATTTTTTTGGTGGCAGGACGAATAAGGTCTAAACTTTTAGGACATAATCCACTGTAGTGCGCTGTCGACAAAAATCGTCTCAATTGTTGCTCGAAAAATTTGTTATTAAATGTTATTTCACTGTCTTAGGTGCATGACTTACAAATCCAAAGAAAACTTGTTTGGATCCGTCGCCTATTACGTTCATGAAGTAAGTCCGCTACTGCGCTGAATTCCAAGATCTGTTTACATTCCCAATTACACTCAAAGCTGACTTGAGGTTTATTGAAGAAATCAACTTAATTGCATTTAGATCCTTTTCTTTCCCCGCGTCTTAATTATGTGCCTCGTTAGCTTTAATGGTGGAACGAGTAACTTACCTTCATAAAATATACTATACACTAAGATGTTGACGAGCCGATGAAAATCAAATCAATGTACCACTTTATATTAATATAGCTAGGTGGTCGGCGTTGCCCGATAATCGACTCGGTAATCAGATCGTCACATTTTTTATTTAATTAGTCAAAGAAACTTTTTATAGCAATTTTTAAGTTATTAGAGTTTAAATTATTAATGGCCATTATATACCTCGCATTTTCGTTGCTCAGAAGAGTGCGAAAAGTGGACTATAGGGAAATAATAGAGGCCTGTTCCGTTTATCTGTCTGAACTAGCTACCATTTTTTGAACTGAAGATGTGTAGGAAATGTGCAGCCAGAATATATATTAAAGCAACAACAGACAAATTCAAGGGGATTATTACTTTACTCATATTTTGGTATTTTAAAATATAAAAATATAATTTTTTACGGAAAAATAAAAGTGATCATGTTTCGAATTAAATGTTGGGAGTTGGATACAAAGTTATATTTAATGTTAAAAATATATAATTTTATGTTCTAAAATGTTGGAGGAGAATGGAAATTGTTATTACTAGGATCTAAAGTCGAAAAATAAAATATTTTGTACATCACTCAACCAAATGGAATTTTAACCATGAAACTATCTTATTCTATTTTTGAACATCTTGATAAACACTAAAATTACCGAAATATAATTTTTTAAGCTGTAGAAGAAAAGCATTTCATTAAAAATATGTTTTATGTTATTTGTTTTGGAAATATAAACGTTTTATTCACTGCTGACTAAACAAATTTTGAGAATGGGTGAAACGTCATGCTGAAAGCTTAAATGAATTCCTATGTAAATAACTTTTTTTTATATGAAGCCAGAGTTTTATAAATTTTTTATGACGAAATATAATGACGTATTTCTCGTTTTATTACGTCTAATGTCAAGACGAGTGAGAGCCATCTATCTCAGGATCACTAATTTGTCTTAGAAGGAAACTTGATTC